>JAUMHG010000271.1:41131-52572 GCA_032359395.1 Enteromius anoplus
GAATCTCCGTTTGAGACAATACGTCCAATTATTTTTAGTTTGAATTATAGATGGTCAAGAGTAACAAATGTCAGGCTGAACGCGGATATGCCAGCACCTGAGGCAATGGCAAAAGTGGGAGCGGTATTTAAGAAGTTAAGTCCGGATAACGTTTTTGAATTCAGGTTTACCGATAGCGAATATGACGCAAAGTTCTCTTCCGAAAATCGTGTTAGTCAATTAGCTCGCATGTTTGCAGTACTCGCCATATTCATTGCGTGTCTCGGCTTGCTGGGATTATCTGTTTTTGTAGCAGAGCAGCGTCAAAAAGAAATAGGTATTCGCAAGATATTGGGCGCGAGTGTTGTCGGAATTACCATGTTATTGTCCAGAGATTTTCGTCAGTATTATTATTTTCCTTTTGTTTGTTTTTGTTTTTTTGGAATATAAATATCAGAAAAGAATTTGTGGATATATTTTTAGTATTTACTACTATTTATTTTAATTAGTAACTTTAGTTCATTTATTATTTTTTCAGTTTACTAACAAATCATTTGTGGAATTTATTAATATTAAATAATGTATAATTTATATAATTATATAATAAAAATTGCAAGTATTTTTCAGTAAGTTGTGACGCTTTGTTAGTTTTATTCTAAATAAATAAATCCATTAACAAAATAAGTAAAATAGTGATTTAAAAAGTAGTAATAATCTTTTACGTCTTAAAAAAAACCAAAAAAAAAACAAGAATATTAATACCAACTAATAAAAAAAAATTGTTTAAGTAAATAAAGATATACTTTTAGGAATTTAACAATAATAAAGATCTAATCAAATTGGTAATAATACTGTTTGATAGTTGCGTAGAATATCCAGAAGATATTATCAGTTCATACCATCATCGGAATCGTCCATTTTGGTCTGATTTGTATTAGACCCAGCATGCATGGTCATTTTTCCTTCCTTTCTTCCTTTCTTAAAACATCATTTCCAGCGATTTAGTTTTTGCCCCGCCCATCAACCCCTCTTCGTTGGTTTCCCATTTCTTGTCTGTGCCAGTAAAAGCTCTTTGGTTCTTCGCCCCTCTTCAGGTTCAGACTCTTCTAGTAGCGTAGGTTCCTCTTCCGGGTCGCTCTCTCGGCCAACTCAGCTGCCGCTCCCCTGCCCTGTTCTGTCCCAGCCCAGCCGGGGCTTCACCGTGGCCCCCGCGGCCCCTCCACCGGCCCCGGCGGCTCAGAGCGCGACTAACCCTAACATTAACACTAACGCTAGCTTCTACATCGTTCCTCTGGACAGCAGCGCCATCCCGCCGGGCAGCGTGCTGCTCAATCCACAGACAGGTTGGTGACCGACTCTTACCTCAGAGAACGGACGTTTCGCTGCATCACTTTTTATTCGCGATACTAACACTTTTCGTTCTAATTCATTTTTGCGCAAATGAGAGTTTGTAAACGACTATCTGTTTTTCTAACTGTTTGTGTGTGTTTTGTCTTCTACAGGTCAGCCTTTTGTTAACCTCGATGGCAGTCCAGTGATCTATAACCCCACTATGACATCACAGCAGGGGCGGGTCCAGCAGCCCATGACTCTACACCCTCCCCCACCCCCTCCCCCTCTGCCTCCTCCCCCTCAACCAGCAAATCACCTTCTAGCACAGGTCCGGAAAATCTGATGTTTTTTCAAATGCGTTAAAATTTTTTAAGTAATTATTTTTTATTTCTTTAATATTTTTACATTTTAAATAATTTAGTTAGATTTTTAATTTATAATCTAAGTATTTTATATTAAATATAAATTAAATTGATAAAATGTATAGTGTTTTTTTATATAATGTATTTAGTTAAGTTACTTGTTTTATATATATATATATATATATGTTTATTTATTATTATATTTATTAGTTATATCTGAATATAATTTTTATTTTAAATAATTGTTTTAATTTTATGTTTTCTTTCTGGATGAATGCATCTTATTTATGATGCTTATATTTAAATGTATTACATTTAATCAAAAGGTTTCATTTTTATACTTAAAAATGTTATACTTTTTTATTTTGTGTATTTATATTTATTTAATACTCTGTAAATTCTGTACATTTAAAGCACAATTTAAAATATTACTTATCATATTGGTTATTGGCTATAATATACGCAATAACTGTCGGTATCTGTTTTAACAGTTATTCTTAAAAATACAGTAACACAACAAAACTCATTTATTACAGTATTGGTCATTATATTGATCATCTGTCATAACACACACATGATGTTTTGGTAATATATCAGTCCCCCCCCCCAATATTAGTACGTATGGCGCTAGTGAAGTTGTTAGCAGTGTTCAGTGGTAGTTTTTTTTTCGTCTCCTGGCTTCTCATTGGTTCTTCTGACTGTGTGTGTTTCTCTCTCTCTCTCTCTCTGTTCGTCTCTCTCTCTCTCTCTCTCTCTCTCTGCAGTCGTCTGCTCACCCTGTGCAGTTTGCTGCGGTCTCTTGTCCTTGTCCTCCTCCTCCTCTCCTGCCTGGTGCTTTCACTCAGCAGTACACTGTGGTACTTCTCTTCTCCTTCACTATCACTCCATCACAACATCTGTCCTTCTCTCTTTCTACCTCTGTTTATTAAAGAGGCTGTATCATGGAAAGAAATGGTGTTGATCCTTTGAAATAAGTTCAATCTGTGATGCATACATACCATAACATTCACAATTCTTAAACTTTAGACTTATTTAGTTCATTTTAGATTTTAATAGTAATCATAATAATAATTGCTTAATTTATGTAGTGCCTTTACCACGCTCAAGGATACTTTACAAAAGCAGTAATATAATAATTTTAATAACAATAATATTGTAGTAAGATATGTTAAATAATAATAATAATTTGATTTGTCATTTCATGAATGTTTTTCATTTTTTCCGTCTTCAAATATTTAATGCATGCATACATACTATTATAATTAAGTCTTAAAATGTTTAAAATGTATATATAAGTTTTCTTCATTTATTTTTGAGTTTTCTTATTATTTTGAAATAAGTTTGATCTGAAACACATACATATCGTATTATACATATATATATACACACACACCATTATTTGTTATTCTTAATTTAAATTTATTTATTTGATTGTACTTCATAATTTTTTCATTTTCTTTTTCTTGTTCTTTTGAAATGCGTTAAATATTCACAACTCTTAAAAATTTGTTTTTAAGAGACAAAATTGGTTTCATTTTATTTAATTTGTAATTTTTTGAAATATTTTTTTTAATTCATTTTCAAGTTAATTTAATATATCATACAAACATATCCTATCCATTTTTAAATTATTTATGAATTATTTTTAGATTTTTTTTATTTTTTTATGGTTATTGTTTTTTTATTTTTAATAAAATCAGTATATGATACAAATAAATATTATTCAAAATATAATATAACTACAAAAGTTCACAGTATGGACTCTTTAATATTTGTCTTTTTTATTTTCGTTTTCTTCCTGTTTTCAGTTCTCATTTCATAAATTTTCATTTTATTTTATATTTATTTTCTTCTTTTGCCTTGCCCCTAATTCTTCTCCTCTGAAATTGGGGGGGGGAATTTATTTTCTATATTCTGTTGGCATCAGTTTGTGATCTCAGCATGTTGCAGGGAACCCAAGAAAGTGGCATTTATTTCTGTCACATTTATTGATTAATCTCTCCAAATTTTCCAAACGAGCCCTCTGTGAGCTGGCTGTACCCGGTGGAGGGGCTCATGACTGAATTGGGTCACTTCTGTCATATTTCTTACTGCGTGACCCGTTTCTACCAAATATAACACCCTCATTAACTAATTCAGACGGCATTAATAATGAATGGCAGCAGATGTTGTTAGTTTTTAATAAAACGGAGTGTGGCAGGGGTCTCTGGTCCGGACTTTGATCTGAGCTGGTTTTTAAAGCTTAAAGTCCTTCATGTAACGCCCTGGTTTAGTTTCTGAAAGTGTGTGATCCACTTTCACTTCAAAAATATCTCCTTTTGTTGCATAATCAAATGAAGACTGACTCTTGGGCTTCAAATGAGAGACTGATTTATTGTAAAAATGACCCAATTTTAAGCCTTTTTTTATTTTTAATTTTAGAATTTAAGTCAATTATTTTATTCACAGATAAGTTAGTTTCACTCAAACTATTTTTCTTTTTCACATCATTTAATAAATTAAAGTTTCATTGAATGTTTCCATAAATTGCACACACACACACACATATATATACACGTATATTCACATAATGTGTACTGTGTACATTTATTATATAATATATTAATATTTTGATTTTTTTACTGCTTATACATGTGCATTTTTTTTAAATAAAAAATAAAATAAAAAGTTGCTCTGTAGTTGCCTCTGTAACCCGAGCTCTTGTGTTGTGTGTGTTTGAACAGCAGCAGGATGGTTTAAGTGCTCAGTTTAGTCAGATGAATCTCGTCCGGCAGCCTTCAGGTGATGCTCAGGACCCCCACACGGCCATCTACCCACAATCCCTGGTGCTCCAGAACCCCCATCCTCCTCCTCCGACCGGATACATGCTTCCCTCGGCGGGACAGCCCATGAGCCATGCCTACCCTCATCCCCCCGCCATCAACCAGGCGCTCATGCAGCCGCACGGATACATCCCGCAGCAGCCGGTGCAGCAGGTAACCACACAAACACACACACACATCAACTGGCTTCACGATAACACCTCTGTGTGTGTTTCTGCAGGTGTCGGCGTGTTACTGCGCTCCGGGACAGTATTCGCACCACTCCAGCCAACACTACAGAGCCATGACACCGGTCCACTACAGTGCCCCCCAGAGTCAGCAAACGGGTACAGACACTTCCTCAGCCACTTCCTGTTTGAGCGAACACTTCCTATCTAATCGGGCACTTCCTGTTTGAGCGCTACTTCCTGTCTGAGCGGGCACTTCCTGTGACTGGAGCGCTGTGGGACGGGGCCGTGTCACTGTATGAGATTCGTAGTCATTCTCACAGTGAACCGGTCTCTTTTCCCAGCCCTCACTCCTCACCTCTGACCTCTGACCTCCGCTCTTCTGCTGGCTTTAATGACTTTAAGCGGACATTGTGAAGATATTCATAAAGCAGTTAAAAAATCAGTAAAATCAGTCGAGTTGAACCACACGGAAAAATACCGAACAAATCAAGCAATTAGGCTGTATTCATGATAAACGAACAATTAGGAAACGAAAATAAAATTAAATAAAAATTTAAATAAAATACAATATAAAAAAAAACAAAAAATCCACTTCCACTTCAAAAATATCTCCTTTTGTTGCATAATCAAATGAAGACGGACTCTTGGGCTTCAAATGAGAGACTGATTTATTGTAAAAATGACCCAATTTTACTTTAAGCCTTTTTTTTTGGTGAAGATATTCATAAAGAAGTTCAAGTTTAGTCGAGTTGAGCCATAGGGAAAAAAACTGAACAAATCAAGCAATTACGCTGTATTCATGATAAACGAACAATTAGTAAAATAAATAAATAATAATAAAAAAAATAAAATAAGATAAAATAAAATATCAAATAAAAAAATAAAATAAAAAAATATATAAAATAAAATAGCAGATCATTATAAATATAAATAAATTATGAACAAGTAAACTTTAATTTCCTACATAAACATTCATTACTATTTCACAAAAGGCTATATTTGTGGCAAACAAACAATAAATTAAATAGATTTTCCTTGCCATTTTAGCAATCTGTTGTATTCATAAACAAACATTTAAATTTAAAAAGTAAATGAATATTTACTGTCATATTATCAATGACTAGATACGTAACAAACAATAAAAAATATTAATAAATAAATAAATATGCATTGCTATTTCACCAAAGGCTATATTCATGATTAACAATTTATACTAAATAAATAGATTCTCGACAAATAAATATGAATTGCTATATTACCAGAGGTTGTATTCATGACAGACTGTAAATAAATGTATTAGTATATAAGTGTTCATTGCTATACTCTAAAGGCTATATTTGTGACAAACAAACAACAAATTAAATACATCAATATTTATTGCCATGTCAACAGTGGCTACATTCAAAAACAAAAACAACCAATAAACTAAAAATTTACTGCCGTATTAGCAGTAGCTATATTTACAACAAACAATAAATGAATTAGTTAATATCTATTGCTGTTTGACCAAAGTCTGTATTTGTAATAAAACATCAACAAATTAATGTTAAAAGCTGTATTCATAAAAGAAGAGAAGAAATGCTGAAGACAATATTTATCATGTTTCCAGAAATGAACTTCTTTTAATTTAGCTGATTATCATAAAGCTAGTTTTTATTGTGATTGAAACATGCTAATGAGAGTACCGGAGTGCCTTAGCAACCGCATAGCAACCAGTTAAGTGCTGCGTGGGAACATCACTCAGATCTTCTTCTGGAGATGAGAAGTCAGCCTTTTACTTTTTATTATTATATGCCTCGTTTTCAGTCAGAAGAAACGGAAAGAAATACATTAAAGAAATAGAGAGATGATGCGGAGTTGGTGTATGTGTGTGTGAAGAGGAAAAAAATCAGACCTGGTCCAAAGTGACATTGAAAGACCCCATTTC
Source organism: Enteromius anoplus (assembly GCA_032359395.1). Taxonomy (NCBI): domain Eukaryota; kingdom Metazoa; phylum Chordata; class Actinopteri; order Cypriniformes; family Cyprinidae; genus Enteromius; species Enteromius anoplus. Next base: position 47,724 of record JAUMHG010000271.1, read on the forward strand.
ACAGGCACTCGAATGTGTGTGTGTGTGTGTGTGTTGGGGGTGGGGGTGCTTGTATGGTCTAAATCGACAAGCTTTTATTCTCTTCACTTTGGCCTTGCAAGGGCAGGTAAAAATAGCTGTGTACTCAAACACACGCACACACACACACGCACACAGTACTGTACTGGATCTGATGAAAGCAGAAGTTTTGATGATCACAGTCCATACGACAAAAAATAAACGCATGTAAACTTACATATAATACAAATATAATTATAAATATATTAAATTAATAATATATATTATACAACACTACTAACTAGTACTTAATAGTATTCATTAAATATTTGAATAAATGTTATTAAAATGTTACTGCATTAATGCCATTCTATTTAAATATATATATTTATCCAGTAGGATTTATAAATAAAATGAATTTGATTGATTCTAGTATTAGATATATTATTATTTTTATTAATATTATACCAATCATTATAAACCACTGTATTATATTATACATTTTGTTTATGTGTATATACAGTATGTATCCGGTGTAATATTTAGTGTATTAGTGTATTTTAGTGTATTCATGAATACGTTTAATAAACATGAATTACTAAGAAACAAATATATATATATAACCCCATAGAACAGTAGAGAATTAATTTGTAAATATATTATACATTTTATTATTTCTAATCACTATTGTATTTATTATTTTTATTACATATGTTATTTATCTATAAATGTAATATATAAATGGTAATAATGTTTTGAATTTATATATATATATATATATACATATATAAATTCAAAACATTAAATAATTTAATATTTAATGAACATTTATTGAACGTTTTAAATCATTAAATGCTTTCAATATAAGATATATTTATTATTAGATATTTATTATTAACTTAAAAAAATATTTACTAAATATTATATTTAATAAATAAATATTTGTTTATAAGTATGAACCCATATTACTGTATTAATTGTATTTGTAAATGAATAACGTATTAAACTTTTATATTAAATGTTTTTCATTTAATATTTCCGAACATTAAATCATTAATGCCGAGTACTACAATAATACAATATTCATTCAATCCAATCATTAAAACCCTATTTATTAAATATTACAGATTTATGCATTGAATATCGCAATAATATTATTTATACAACATTATTTAAATAAGAAATAAATAATAACATTATCATTGATTTTCTCCAAAAAATGAAAATAACATGCAAGTGAATAACCGATTATTCATATTAAGGCCACTGTGTTTCACAGACATTACAAACTTGTGTCTAATTTCCTCTCTGCTTAATGTGCCATTTCCTGTCAAACTGTGACTGGTCTGAAACGACATAAACGTCCATCTGCTCCCGCTCACACGATATTCCCCGTTTCACATACTTGAGTCTTTTCGTAATTAAATTCGATTTTGAAAGTTGTTTACGGCTTTAATGTTGCGTGAAACGCTGTTGTCTCTTCCAGATGTTGTTAGCAGTTGTTTATGCTAATGTGTTGGCATCTTGATGCGTTTTTTAAGGTTTCCAGACGGTCATGCCCGCTCAAGGCCCCAGCTACCAGGGCATGATGGGAGTCCAGCAGACTCAGAACCAATCGCTGGTCGGCTCTCAGGCCGGAATGGCCAATCAGATTCAGAGCGTGATGGTGCAGTATCCCACAATGCCTCCCTATCAGGTATGAGCGCTTCTCGCGTCTCTTGATGTTTTGGTGTTTTTCCAGTGATTTTAATGAGGTGGTGTTTGTCAGGTGTCTGTGCAGCAGGGCTCTCAGAGCGTTCCTCAGGCAGCCTATCAGCAGCAGATCATGCTCCAGGGACAGACCAATCAGACGCCAGCGCCCTCAACCAGCATGCAGGTGTATTACAGCATGATGCCGCCGACGCAGCACTCTAGCATCAGGTAATGCGTGCACCCAGTGCTCAGCCAATCTGATGTGAGCATCGCCGATGTGTTCTGTGCGTCATGTGAACTTCCTGTCTGCGTGCAGCTCGACCGTTGGTTTCCTTCCTCCGCCGGGTTCAGAGCAGATGCAGTTTCCCCGACCACCCTCCCCTTGCGGCTCTCAGCCAATCACAGGCCAGCAGTGCACAGGTATGACGACCAATCACTAAACTGCAATGAGAAATGTGCCTGAGTGCTCTTTTTAATGCCTGATTATCCATATCTTTTTTCAAAAACATATTATTGTAAATTACACAAATAGATTATAAAGTTAAAATACATATAAATATTTTTTTACATACGAATATTTTAAGTGTGTGTATATATATGTACATTATATTTAGATATTGTAAATGTTTAAATTATTTTAGTGTAATAATTATTGTTATTTTATATATTGTTTGCAGTTTTAAGATTGTGTATGAATTGTTTCTTTATATTTATTTATTTATTTATTTATTTATTTTTGCGCTCATTCACCATATCTCACCCATTGCATGCAAAATAAAAAAACATTATTTTATATATTTTGTTTGCAGTTTTAATATTGTGTATGGATTTTTTAAATATATATATATATATATATATATATATATATATATATATTTTGTTTGCAGTTTTTAATATATACATAATTCTTTTTTTTTTTGCGTGCATCCACCATATCTCACCCAGTGCATGAAAATTAAGGGGGGGGGAAACACAAATCACTACATAACTCATAACTCAAACCCTTTAGATAATAAAATACATTTTCCCTAATTGAAAATGAAAATATAATTTTAAAATGACTAGTAATATAATAATAATTAAATACTTAATAGTAATTTTTTTTTTCATAGAATGTTTTTCTCTTGATCATTTCTTGAGGTTATGTATGTAAAAAAAAAAAAAAAAAAAAAAAAGTTTGCATCTAAAGGTTAATGAACATATCTCTGCGTCATTTACTGACGACATTTAAGTTTTTGCACATCTCTATGTTAATAAGTTTGCCTATAAATTCGCGTATAATGAGCTTTGAACAGTTTATTTCTCGTTTTAGAAATGTTTTACTTAGCCGTTTAATGTTGTTTACAATTCTGGTTTCTGCTCGTGTCTTACGGCGTTTGTGAAGAGATCATCACACGTTCAAGAAGCAGCGAGAACAATCGATGTTTACTTGAATAAACCTCATTGTTAATGAACGCTTAGCTCTGTGTGTGTGTGTGAGGTGATGATTATATTGCTGAAGAAGAGGGTGTTTTAAATGAGGAAGAACCGAGACCCACACACTCTTTGACCTTTCCCTGGTTAATAAAGCACTTTAATTGATTGTGTGTGTGTGTGTGTGTGTGTGTGTAGCAGTTCCTCGTTTTTGTCCGTTATTGAATAATTCAGCAGCAAACATTGTATTTCTAACAGCAGGGGTGATATATGTCTGCACTAGTGAACGTTCACAACTCAAAAGGTTAATAAGAACAACACTGCAGTATGTGTGCATGAGATACATTAATGTTAAGAATAAGAGAACAATGCGACATGGATTATTACATTTAGTGTTAGTGTAAATTAGTGACACATTAATATGTAAATATAGCAGTATAATACTGTTTTGTAATAGAATTTATATTTTAATAATTTACACATCTATACACTGTATATCTGCACACACTTATTTATTTAATTAAATTAAAACATTCAAATATTACTGTTTCCCATTATAAAAACTTGTATATTACACAATATAGTCTTTAATGTTAAACCACTTTTTATTTAGTTTATTTTATTACAAACTATTGTTTGTTTATTATTAGATTATTTATATTAAATAATAAATGTAAGTAATGTTATTTAAAAAATACACTAATAAAAGTAACATTATAACACATTTATTGTATTTCATAAAAATATAGTATTAAATGTGCTTATATACAGTTGACAAAATTTAGTTAATTCGATTTTTACCATTTTTACTGTTATATAAAGCATGGTGTTGCATAATAATTCATAATTTAAAATTCCGAGTAATATACTTTTATAAAATTAAGGTAATAATATAGTACTTTTAATTTTATATATTTATGCCTTTTTTTAATAAACATTTTTATTTAAAAACATTTTTATTGCAATTCATGATTTAGTATTATTATTAATGTTGGTAACACTTTATTTTAAAGTGTCATTATTACATGTACTTTTATAATAACAATACATTATGCATAATTACATGGAAGTAACCTTAAACCACACCCTAATCCTGTCCATACATGTAGTTAATTAAAATTGCTCGGTACTTAAATATATAATTACTCTGCAACAAGGACACCTTAAAATTAAGCGTAAACGTTTATATATATATATATATATACATCATATCTTATATTTTTAAAATATGTATATTTTGGTTATTTCCAGCTCCGCCCCCTGCTGGTGGTGTAGTGATGATGCAGTTGAGTGTTCCTCCGAGCCAGCAGCCGAGAGCACCGTCCCCAACGCACTGGAAACACAACCGCTACTACAAACCCAGCGAGCTGCCGCCGCAGGACACCTCACAGGTACAGTCACCTGCGTCTCATCCCGTGTGACCTCATTCTCGCATGACACAACATTCCAAATCTATCTCTCGCGCTTTCTAGAATAATCCGCAGCAGCTGCTAAGCCCCTCCCCCTCTCCGGCTCAATCACCTGCTCCCGCCCATCTGGCCAGTATGAAGGGGCCTCGTCCTGGCCACGCCCCTTTTCCCATCATACCTCAGTTGTCCCGCCCGTACGCTCCAGGCCAAGGTGAGCCGAACATAGTGCATATAATACATTTTTTGCTTTTGTTTTAGTTTGCTTAAGTTTGACAAATCATTATGTATTTTTTACATCTTATTTTTAATTTTTATTATATTTCTGGTATTTTTAAGGT
>JAUMHG010000271.1:63052-73719 GCA_032359395.1 Enteromius anoplus
ATAGATAGATAGATAGATAGATAGATAGATAGATAGATTGATAGACTAATAGACAGACAGACAGACAGACAGACAGACAGATAGATAGATAGATAGATAGATAGATAGATAGATAGATAGACTAATAGACAGACAGACAGACAGATAGATAGATAGATAGATAGATAGATAGATAGATAGATGGATAGATGGATAGATAGATAGATAGAGAGACATATAGATAGATAGATAGATAGATAGATAGATAGATAGATAGACAGACAGACAGATGGATATATAGATATAGATAGATGGATAGATGGATAGATAGATATAGATAGATGGATAAATAGATAGATAGTGTAGCACTTTAGCTTGGACAGATAATTACTTGTAGCCTGGCCCTCTGTGACCCTGTTGACCTTTGACCCTTCTCCCACAGGGGTCTCATGTCAACTGTCCACCTTACTGTGGGACACCAGAGGCATCTCGCTCACAGCTGTCCACTAACGTGCATTTCAGCACACATCATCTACACATTCAGCTCAGGAGTAAACCCTTATGAATTCATTCATTCATTACACATAGCTAGTATTCTAGTCATATTTATTTGTGGAAAAAAGATATCTGTCTGTCTGTCTCTCTCTCTCTCTCTCTCTCTCTCTGTCTGTGATCTGTGACTCTCAAATGCTGTTTCAGTCCCCTCATCAGGCCACTCTATGTTGCCATGGTGACATGATGGAAGCCATCCCAGCTATACAATTTTGGGGGGAGCGGGGTAATCATAAGAGGTTTACAGCCAATATGGAATACAGAAACACCCCCCGCGCACACACTCCAGTCCTGTTGTTCGGGGGCCTCTCCTTCACTCTGGGGGTCTTTCATCTCACTCAAGGCCTCCAGCCCATTGATATGTTTCTCCATCTCTCAGTGTTGAACCACTACGTCTGCCCCCACCATCATCCTAATTGCTTTTGTCCGTCCAAGGCTCTCATCATTTCTCCATTTCTTTGACTTCCTCTCCAACATTTTTGTCCCTTTTCAGAACCTGTCCAATCCTTTGTGCTGCAGTTCCTCTTTTCTCCTTCTAAAGAGAGAAGGATGTGTGCATGAGGCCTCACGGACGCTTCTGGAGGTCAGAGGTCTTAATTCAGGGTCATGGAGCCGACCAGAAGTAAAACGTATTGTTAATTTATTATTTATTTACTCATATTGATTTTTTTTAGGGGGTCGAGGAGGTTGCAGAAAGGACATTAAAGGTTTTACAGATCAATATTAATGTGAGGTCATGGAGAATGCCGGCATAGTATTGTGTCAGCCATTTTTATTTTCTTTGTGTGTGTGTGTATATATATATATGTTATTTAACTATTTTAATGTACTCTATACAGAGAGAGATAGTGAGAGCTTAATTACTGTCAAATTAAAATGTTTCATACACAAGTTATCTTTATGCTATGTTGCCATGTTGTTTAAAATGTACAGTAAACTATATAATGTTACAAAATTTAAATTTGTATTTTTTTCCTAAATGTATAATAAATTATGTTTATTTTTAATTCATTATTTTTTCTACTATTTTTTTTTTTTTTTTTACTTATTATTATCATTTTTATTCATTTATTTTTGCTGCTTACTTTTTTACATACAGACAGACAGACAGTAGATAGATATATACAAACATACATACAGTAGATTACATTACATTTTAATATGCAGTATTAACAACACAATTCACTGTATATTTCCCCGCATTATTTTGCAATGCTGTCTTTTTGGCTGATGCTAGGTGCACCTGCTGTTTTTGAAGTGCTTTCATGCTAGCCCAGTTTGCTTCCCTGCAATGAATTATTGGTAAAGTTATCGGCCAGATCCTGCTCTCACTCAGGTCCTGTATTGGGGTTAAACGCAGTAGCTCCAGCCCTCGTAAACGCTGTCTCAGTGTGCACCAGCAGGTCACAGTTGAGCTTGCAATTTATCTGCTGTGGTTACTCTACCTCCCATATCTCTCTATCTTTCTTTCTCAGGAGTCATGACGGTTTTCAATAGCTTTTATAAATTAAATGATAGATAGATCGGAGGTAGTTTCAACATCTTCTCCTCTCAGGTTGTGATAGATGCAATCCCCCAGGTGCAGGTGTTTATTGGTCTGAGTGATGGGGGGCCCTGCTGAAAACTCACTTCATTGCCTCTGTATTTTTCCGTCGTGTCTGCAAAGAAAACCGGCTGAGGGAAAAAAGAGAAATGAGACTGTTTCCTGAGGCAACAGATGGGTAAGGATGATAGGAATCTTTTCTTTCCCAGTCACGATGCATCTAAAAGCCCATATGTCAAAAGCACATACTGTACAAATGTCCTGAAGCATTTCACAACAACGCATTTCCTAAAGTTTATCCTACTTTCCCAACAGCTTTTGGCTCAATCAACTACCTATCTGAGACGATTCATCTCCAGAAGAGATTTCATCTGAGACATCACTAGTTGCCTGGAAAACAGCTCGCGCAGATGCGTCTGCGGGCAACTGGCAGCCGGCCTGGATGGACAGGATTATCCTGCTATGCTAATGCCCATAGCTGCAGGCTAACAGTTCTAGTGTAATGATGTTAACATGCCAAAGCCATATGGAAAAACAAAGGCAGGGTTTTTACAGGGAATACCAAGCACAGTATGCATCAGTATGGAGTGTGTGATTCAGATCAAAGATTTTAATGAGAATTCCTGACAGGCACACTTTGGCATGTTTTGTCGTATGATGGATGACAAGAGCATGTTCAGAAAGGATTGCGATAGCTTAACACTAACCGAATGTGTTTCAGTATGCACTATATATTCTTTTTTTTTAAATAGTATATGAAATGTATTCATATGCACAGATAAGCAGTTTAAAGGGGTCATATGATGTTGCTAAAAAGAACATTATTTGGTGTAATATAATGCGTTTATGCGGTTTAAGGTGCAAAAAACACATTATTTTCCACATACTGGGCATCATTGTTTCTTCTCTAAGCGCTGCCTTCTGAAACAGGTCAATTTGTACAAAGCTCATCGTTCTAAAAAAAGCAAGGTGTGCTCTGATTGGCCAGTTACCAAGTGTGTTGCGATTGGCTGAATACCTCAAGCGTTTGGTGGAAATATCATAACCTGATGCTGTGTCCCGGCACTATGACACCAAAACAATAAAACACAATACAAACTAGGCATTTGTTGCATCCTGTGGAGACATAATTATTATAACTATTATCATGACGTATTATCATCGTGTCGTATACGTAACACCATGTCTGCATTCGTGATCTGACAAACAACGAACAACTAGCACTACCCTTCACTGTTCAAAACTCACATTTAGTAGCAGGTTCTTTTAATAAGAAAACAAAACTTAAAGTTCGTGAGTCAGAAGTGCCAGACTGTCCTTGCAGCAGTAGAACTACTCCACTTCATAGTCTCTGCAGCTCTTAGGAATCGCTTCTACGTAAATGCACTTAACACACTTTAAGATTTGGGGTGAACTGTTCTGGAACATTGTTATGAATACAACTTGACCACTGATTTCTAGTTACGTCCTTTTTTGGAAGCACAAAGAAAGTAGTATCACAACATCTCCAGAACATGGCGCCCGCAGCAACACTTCTTTCTTTGCATAAACATTTGGGCAGTGTTTGAAAATAAACCACTCTGTGATGTAGAAAAGTGGAGGCATGTTTAAACGAGCCGTATAAGGGGTCTGTGGACAAGTCACAACTTTTAAAAAGAATATTTCTGTGGTTTTGAAACCTTAAATTTTTATAACTTAAGGGATCGTATTGTAAAACTCCCCCCCAAAAAAGGAACATTTGAAATCGCATACCATGACCCCTTGAAATCGTAGTATGAGACCGCATGACCTCAAATTTGACTTAAAAATAGTTATTTAGTATTTTCGATTTTGTGTAAAAATTTACTTCTAAAAAATGCAATCAAATAGGAATTATTCCATTGGGGATGTAATGAGTAATTAGGGTAATAAATGTCATGCTAATACACTATTCCGATCACATGACCTAAAATTAGACTTTAAAATAGTTAAAAATAGTATTTCAAATTTTGTGCAAAAATTTATTTTTGAAAGTGCGATCAAATAGAAATCATACCATTGCGGCTGTATTTACTTCTGAAGTATCCACCTTTTTCTTTAATGCAAAAGTAGCCTATGGTTCGTTAGACACTACAGGTAAATAACAAGGAATATAACAAAACAATAAATGGGACTACTACAGTACTGTTTGCACTACTGACCATTGTGTTCATCATTACGAAAATACTTTAAAATAACAGTATAAGACACACCAATTTTTAATATCAAGCATATAGCATTTCATCACTTCCTCAGCAATGAATGGGTGCTGTCAGAATGAGAGTCCAAACAGCTGATAGAAATATCCCGAAAACCTGGATGTCTGTAAGAAACAAAATCATGAAGACATTTGTAACTTCTACTGATAGCACGGAAGAGAATCCATTGGTGAGCAAGTAATATAATGCAAATCTATTCACATGTGGAAACAAATTTATTTACATGTTGGATGGCCTGAGGGTGAGTACATTTTCAGCGCTTTTTCATTTTTGAGTGAACTTTTCCATAAAGGTCAAGTTGATGCGAGTTCTTTAGAGTACTTTCCTGAGTAAAAAGTTTCAGTGTATGATTAAAACCGCTGTTTTTGCATCTCGCAGTTGCAATGGTAATATTTTCCCCCAAATGGTCTGTAAATGGCACAGAGTTATTAAAAGTACTCCTCATACAAGTTTAAAAGCACCGAGCAACAGTGCGTATTTGCATAAAAGCATCGTTTTTGTGAGCTCCATCTCTCTTGAGGCTGGTTTGGTGTGCGTGCTGTTCATAAGGTGTCTCTCAGAACTATTAACCGTGGAAAAAAACATTAAGAGTTCTGTTATTTATCACGAACGATACTCGCCCACGCAGCAGCGCCCTCGCATATACACAGACTTCATAACTGCTAATTCAATAAATTATTATACGCTTGCTAATTGGCTTATAATGAAATATTCGGTGTGAGACACTGAGTGCTACTTAGGGAGAAATTAATGGCTGATATGTTGTCTATATCTGTTTTCGTTAAAAAAAAAAAAGTACCTCAAGACTAGGTCTGTAAACTTTCTTCATTCTGCAGATGATTTTAACATTCAAGCCTTTCTCTTGCTTAAGGTTTGTACTGGCGGTTTTTTGCTTGCAACAACAATTGTGGGTGGGTCCCACATAGGAGGCCCTCAGGGGGTCCCAGCCCCAGAAATTGGCCCTGGACCAGGCCCCGGGACAGCTTTCCCGGTTGTCCCCCACTGTTGACGGCCCAGATTGGTTGTTGCAACAGCCAACTGACCAAATGTTTGGAGATAATCCAAGAATTGTAATATTGGCTTATATATTTGGATTGAAACGTGCATTGTTCAGCCTTAGCTTTGCAACAAACACTCAACTGCAGGAATTATTAGTGCATTTTTATGGCTACTATTTCAGATTTTTCATTTAGTTTAGGAACAATACGTGGCACAGAACAAAATAAAGCATCCATTAAGCCTCGCAATCGTCTGAATTGGGTCAGAACGCAGCGTGAACGGCTAAAGTCCCCGTTTGAGTCCAGCTCAGACGTTTGAACTCATAATCACTTTCGTTTGGCCGCTTCATGGGCCTGCGGGAAGGACCTCCGTTAAGACCCTGTGAAGTGAAAAATGAAGAACGGCATGCGGAAGTGCTAAGCGGATGTACGGATTGGTGCTTTTTGGATTTCCGGCTTTGTGGAGTTAGCTGCTGCGCTAACAGCCAAAAGGTAAGCGCTAACACTAGTCTTGTAGCATTATGTTTCTTTTTAATCTATAGGAATATAGAAAGAGGAAAGAATGTTTGGGAGAGGAAAATAAGATGGTTTAGACTAGACTAGATGGTTAGCAAACAAGCTACTGATGATTGTTTTAGTAGATTTGAGCTGTACTTGTTTTGACTAGATGATAACTGCCCAGGCCTGCATTACCCAAAAGCAGTGGGAAATGGGAAATGCAGAGCACGAGCGCTAACAAGATGGTCGCAGAGTTATCGTTTGCTGCATTTACGTCATGCTTAATTGAGAAGTCATTGTTACAGTGTCATGTGCGTTATGTGCGTTCATTGGAGCAAGATGGTGAGATACAATTTTTGACTGCTATACAACATGTTGAATAAATAATGCTGACAAATCTACTCTGAATCGTTATATATTCTATTGTACTTGTACAATATATATTGTTTATGCAGCTTGGCTAGTTTCATTTGAACAAATTTACAAAAATTGAACAAATGAACAAAAGCTTCATGTGTGGCCATCGGTACATTTACCATGCCTTGTTGCAAAGCATTTGGGAAACTAAGGGTTCATGTGACATCATGAGTTTCCCACTCATAATGATCAACCTTCAGTGGTGTTCATGTGCGATTTCTTTCTAAATAGTGTCTTTTTATAATGCACCATAGTACTTTATTCAACATGAATGTTCAAAGGTGCAGTCACATTTACAGTGGTTTGGCGAATTTTGGCAATTGAAATACTGTTATTTCAATACATTTTGGTATATTTCTCATTTACATAATATATGTGCCTGTATTATGTTATTTATTGCGTTTATTGAAATACACACATACACAACATATATATATATTTAAAAATTTGAATGTATTTATTTAGTGCAATGTAATTTATGCTATATATAAATATATTTAATATATAAACATGATTTTTCCTAAATGTATATGTGTGTATATTTGTGTATTTATATATACATGAGAAATATCCGCAGTACATATAAATATATATTGCGTACACAAAAACATATTTTGCATGCGATTGATCATGCACAATCACGAGCTGTTTGAGTAAACTGTTCGGCCTGTGAAGGCGTCTACAGGAAATGTCAGTGAAATCATTAAATAAGGAACTTCCATCATAAAGAGCAGTTCAAAGGCATTCCTGCTGTAGCGCCTTTATTAAAACGGGCCCTGACAGCATGCGGTGTCAGCATCTGTATCGCAGCATGGAGAAAATTACAGAGAGTGTGACGCCGTTTCAAAACCTAGCGAGCTGCAAAGCTGTCTGCTGCTGGCTAAGACACTAACTTAACATAGGTTAAAATTAGGATTCATCACAGGAGAAATGACTTACAATCGGTTTCAGTATACTATAGTGTTAGCATGTTGCTAAGCTAACCATGTGGTACTCGAATCAGCATAAAAACACACAAAGATTTTAATTGGATTGAACTATTGTTATATTACTAATTTAGGGGGTTCTGTTCACCATCTTAAAACACTGCCTACTTGGTGAGCTCAGAGTTCCTCAACTTTCTTGTCTCATTGGGGTTTGTGTTTTGGCGGAATTGTGTGTGAAAAACGTAAAATAACCCAAAACCGTGACCCCACTGACCCTTCCTGATTGTGAACCATAACTTAATTATACTAACGCACACACACACACACTTACAAGCTTGCCTAAAACCAGAGGACGCTCTAAAAACCCTCAAAGGATCAAAGACTGCATGCCAATGTGATCTCCCGGCACGTGAACCGCAACTGAGCTCCTTAAACACACACAGACCGCCACCGTCGTCAACGGGGGACTGGCACGCTGTTGCTCCGGAGGGAACGGCCCCCCTCTGCGGCTCCCAGAAAGAGGGCGACACAAAAGACTGGTACAAACAAAAGCTGATGGATGGAAAGAAAAGTAGTGAACAAGAATAGAGCATTAAGGAGAATTGTGAACTCCCCTATCAGAATGCATGAAGGATAGATGGAGAAATGGTCAAGAAGTGCTACAGACAGCACAAAGTAAGCCACTAAATGTGAAAAATAAATAAATAAACTATTAAGTATTCACGCAAATTGTTAATAAGGTTTAATTTGGCTTTACTATAGTTTATTTTAATGTACACTACTATCCTACACATTTTTTCACTACACATTTACTTTTTATATAATATATCATAGGTCATGCATGTTATATTTTACATTTCTACGTTTTTGTCTTATTTTTCAGCAAATTACCTAGGTTTTTTTAAAAGTTACCAATATACAGTAAGTCAATTACATGCACACTATGTATGTATGGTTATATTTAATTATATCATATTTTGTAGGTCTGATATAATATAGGGTGTTTTATATATGTTCTACACACACACACACACACACATGGATTTAATTAGACCCTTTTTCCAGTAAAAAAATGGCTAAATATATATATTTTAAAAACCCAGATCTAGCCATTTGTTCCCTGTTTATTATTTAAATTTTTAGTCTAATATATGAATTAATGTATTAGTCTGCTCAGTGAGTTATTACTTAAGTTTAGTTTCTGAAAAAAACAGCAATATTATAATCAAAACATTTTTAATGATGAATATGTTTTATTAGAAATCAATTAAGTCAATGATTTTTAGTTAGATATTTCTATCATTTATTATAGGCCTAATGTAATACAGTTTCTATTAGTTTCAGTAAAAGTACAAATATATTTATAATGCTATTAATGATATTTAAATATTTATATTTTAAAATTAGTAAATAAAACCATTTTATATATACGAATAGATTGTCCCTTGATACCTCACTGTTACAAATCCTATTTTCTAAATATTTTTATTAATATATAAATATAATATATAATATTATAAATATTTTATTTATTTATTATGAAATCTTATTATAATTTAAATGGAAACGCAATGTATAGACTACATTTCTCCTGCTTTTATGACACTTTTTTTTTTTTTTTACTTTGTAGAGCCTGACAGCTTTGTCCACTTACAATATATATAAAACAGCAACCTGGATGTTCCACAAATTTTCTCCTATATGTTAAACGGACAAAGGAAATCATACAGGTTTGGAATAACATGAGGGCAAGTTACATAAGGACAGTTTTCAATTTCAGAAGAACTTATTGGACTTATTCAGTGTAGAAAGCAGTACATTTTTACTGCGTTTATTGAATTAGGTTTCTTGTGTGTCGTGGTGGAAGTGGGTCGAGCTGCTTTGCGTCTCTGTTATCTGGGTGTGTGGTATCGCAAATCTGCATTGCAGCTGTCGACTTGCTCTCACACGGGCTGCAGTTTTATGGCGTTTACCACAGACATTTCCCTTCAAGTCGTTTGCGTCCTCATTCTGGAGTTCCACAAGGTTCAGTCCTGGGCTACCAGATTTTGGACCAACAATCATTTGTAATGGCGTTTTGATGCAGTTGACTTTCTACAGTTAAATCTGAATGGACCAGTAATGAGATTTTGCTCTTATTGTTGCGATGCTGACAAACGACACATCCTCGACTCTACATCAAAGACCCCAGGAAAAGATTTACCACAAAATACTTTCCCCTCTGTCACTACTGTCCACACCCAGGGAACTATGGGGCTCTTGTCACACAAGCATAACTCACAAGCACTGTATGAAATCTCCAGTCGGTTTCTCTCACATTTTGTGGATCAAAAGCATAAAATTGCCACATATGTAGATGATCCCGGGGAACTTGCACGAATCAGCCGCCAACAGAGAAACAGATTGAGCACTGCAGTGACAAATCCTGATGATCTGATTTAGCTTTTTCTTCCTTTTTTATAACAATTACAGATGGCAGTGTATAGTTTTTAATGTTAAAACGCTTTGTTGTTATCCTTTCGGCTAGCTCCTCAAGAATAATTTGTTCAGTCCGATTAGTGAACGATTCCTGGTTCGTGACAAAATTGTTCAGTCTGACAAATCATTATCTTCAGTTTGTGAATGCATCGTTCAGTACAGTTTGTGAATCCTTTTGGACACACAAATAATTTTAACCACACCTAAATGCATTCTTTCCAGGATTAAAGTGTAGTTATTGTAAACACCTGAGGTTTTTGGGAGTTGCTCGTATCAATCTGACATATTGTATTTAATTTAATTAGACAGGTTTTCACAGCGTTTTTTTGCTTATTTACATTGTGTTTCTTGTCTTGATGAAACTGGCTTCTTGTTAATGACATTATAGTGAACAGTTCATCCTCTGAGGACCGATTTTACAGCCGGCACATAGGCAGGTTTTGGTCTTTTGTTCTCAGCTGTGATAGACAGGTGGAATAATTAGCCAGTGAAATGCCTCTGGGTTCATTCTACAGTCACATGAGTATTCTGTACCTCACAGTCCCTAAAAACACAAACGTGTGTAAAAACATACTGTAAGATCATATCATACAGTATCAATCCCCATAAATGGTCATGGTTAGTGTGAGTGGACTGTATGGTTGTTGAAATCTTTCTTCATTATATATTATGTAGAATTACTCATCCTTGACAACAGGAAGCTGAACAGCATTAACCTCTATTTAGCGCAGAAATAAATTCCATAGTGTATAATTTTCCTTAAAGGTGTATGCAATCTTGCAAACACTACGGGCACAGGATGTGCACCAAAACAAACTTCAGCCAACCAATCGGCAAGAAGAGGTGAGGTTTAATGCGAGCAAACAAACTTCGGTCAACCAATCGGCAAGAAGAGGTGGGGTTTAATGCATGCAAACAAACTTCGGCCAACCAATCGGCAAGAAGAGGTGGGGTTTAATGAGTGCAAACAAACTTCGGCCAACCAATCGGCAAGAAGAGGTGGGGTTTAATGCATGCAAACAAACTTCGGCCAACCAAT
>JAUMHG010000271.1:74739-88965 GCA_032359395.1 Enteromius anoplus
CTATCTATCTATCTATCTATCTATCTATCTATCTATCTATCTATCTATCTATCTATCTATCTATCTATCAATCTATCTATCTATCCATCCATATCTGTCCGTCTGTCTATCTATCTATCTATCTATCTATCTATCTATCTATCTATCTATCTATATATCTATCCATCCATCCGTCTATCTATCAATCGTTCTTTCGTTCTTTCATTTAATTCTCTTTTCTCACCATTCTATCTATCTATCTATTGTTCGTTCTTTCCGTAATTTCTCTTTTCCCACCATTCATCTATCGTTCTATCTTTTGTTCTATCTATCGTTCTATCGTCCATTTTTCTCCACCTTTCTATCTATCTAGTATTCTATCGTTCTATTGTTCCCTCAAACATGTAATCTTTCAGTCGTTTTATCATTCCATCGTTCTATGGTTCTATCATTCTGTCATTCTAACATTCTATCCATGTCTCTATTTATCCCTCTGTCTGTCTTTACATCTATCTATCTATCTATCTATCTATCCATCCATCCATCCATCCATCCATTTCCTTAATTTCTCATTTCCCACCATTCATCTATTGTTGTATGTTTTGTTCTATCTATCGTTCTATCATCCATTTTCCCCCACCTTCATATCTATCTGTTATTCTATCGTTCTATCAATCTCTCAAACATGTAATCATTCAGTCATTTTATAATTCCATCGTTCTATAGTTCTATCATTCTAACATTCTATCCATGTATCTATTCATCCTTCTGTCTGTCTTTACATCTATCTGTCTATTTATCGTTCTTTTGTTTGTTTGTCTATTTCCACCTCGATAGATAGATTATTCTATCTATCATTCTACCTATTGTTCTATCAATCCATGCATTGTCTTTTCTATCTGAATGCTACCCAAAGATTCTATTCTTCCAGTGCACCATGGTATTACCATGACACATGTCCAAACAAACATGGTGGTACCATGGGACTTTTTCTGCAAGGAATCTCTCTTTCTCTTTTGCTCTCTCTCACTCATACTCACACACTCTTTTGCTTTCTCTTTCTCTTTCTTTTCCTCTCTCGGTCTGACACACATTCACAGCCTCAACTGTACTGTAAGAGCTGATGACATGCTGATGGAATGAACGTGTTACAAATTTGTAGCAGATAAATATTCCAGAAGGCCTGTTTCTGCTCCAGCGCCTCCACACCTGGGTAACTGCTCTACAGCCAACATGATATGATTATTAGATCCGTTTACTCTCTGTGTGTTTGTGCCTCATTTAAATATACACCTGCTCTTGTGTTCAATTTGTAATTGATTACTTCACATTCAAATCACAGCTGAACAAATCTGAAAAATAGGCAGATGCCATAAAATGCTGCATCTAAAAACAAAGCCTTTTTATTATATTTGTAATTATTTTATTAAAATAGAAAATACATGGAATATTTAAAATGAATTTGTGACTGCACAGAACTTCTGAACAATACTTGCTCTAAGCAACCCATACTGTTTTATTGATTTCGCTCATTTGAAATGTATAATTCCTTCTAAATGAATAAATAAAGCTACATTTTATGATAAATATTTGTATTCGAAATGTATAACAGTTCATTAAAGTTTTATTTTTGTTTATTATTGGAACTTTAAGTTTTATAGCGCTAGAAGCAAAGTCATAGTTGCAAAGGTCTGTAGGGTGCGCTCTTTCCCTCTCCCTACTGAAAGAAAGGGGAGGATCTCTGGGTGTCTTCGAGGACAGCCATTGGTTTACCTGGCTCATATAAAACACAGCACATAACCCAAAAGTGAGAGGGCTGGAATTCAAGCAGTTGATGTATATACCTGCAGGAGAGAGGGAGAGAGAGAGATCGGGACACGGGCAGAGGGAATCCGCACCCTTTCCAGAGTGATTATAGAAAGCTGTGCGTTTGTGCGCGTCTTCTCCCTTGTGCGCCTTCGCGGTAAAGACAATCAATGAAGGAGAGAAGATCTTCACAGAAACTGTCCCTTCAGCCCGGTATGGATCCGAGTCAGAGCCTCAAATGTAAGATCGTAGTCGTGGGGGACAGTCAGTGTGGGAAAACCGCTCTGCTCCACGTTTTTGCCAAGGACTGTTTCCCAGAGGTGAGATGCGTAAAACCCAGCGGGTGCGCAACTGCGCTTTACCATATTGCCTTTAGCTCTATAGCATGTACATTTATTTTTATACTTTAATCTCTTAAAATATAGCTGTTTAGTAATATTTGCCATTTCTTTCATGTGTCTTTTTCCTAGAATTACGTACCCACTGTGTTTGAGAATTACACAGCAAGTTTTGAGATTGACAAGCAAAGAATAGAGCTCAGCCTGTGGGACACCTCAGGTGAGTCTCAAATTATGTTTTTATACTACATGGATCTGGATCTTTTTACAGTGCAAAAATATTGCGTATACACCAAATATATACTATAATATGGGGTCTTCAACATTTTTTATGACCCTTTAGGGGGTGGATAGAGAGTCAGAGCTCAGACTCCTTACATATTTTATAAAAGAGATTGCTAAGTGTTAAGCTTGGTCTATAATCCAATATGTATTTTACTGTATCAGTGTATAAATGCTGAACTTTAGCTTCTTTAGTTTAGCCTGGAGTTGCATAATTATAAAATGTGTATGAGATAAAAATAATAATAATAATCTGCAAGCTCCCTTCAGTATGTATAAATAGTTGTATAGTTATATAGAGTAAATGCACTAAAATATGTAAAGTTAGGAGTATTGTGCCTGTTAATATGTAATACAGGCTTTGTTACAATTTCAATATTAAGGGTTTGACCTATGCAGTGATTTTTGCTCTTAATTTAGTATCTTTTATGTCAGTTTAGTTCATTTACATGCTGCTGATCCAAAGCATGTCCAGACTTGTTGTCATTCTTCATGAATCCAGTAGACATTTCATTATTTTGATGCATCAGTGTGTTGTGCGGGGTAATGATGTGATTGCTAGCGCTTACGTTTATGCCTGAAGGAAAATCTGGGTTTGTTTAATAGCTTTTCTTTCTTTTTCTGAGCGGTTGAGCGATTCTCGGTTGTTGAGTCAGTAAGAGAGCATGCCAAGCGTTTAATCACACACTCACACACACACACCCTGCTAATACACTCTCACACACTCCACCCAGCTGTGGAATATAATCTACGGACACCTCACTTTTAAGGAATGTTAGGATGGCATCACAGGGAACGTTGCTGTAAGTGATGTTTTGGATAAACAAATGAAACCGAAACTGTTGCCACAGCTGGGGCCGTGCTGCAATTCACACATTTAACAAAACCAAACAGCCGTGACCACACAGGCAAATGAGAGTGGGGTCTTGGCTCACTTTGTCTGAATGTAGGGTATTGGTACATTTCCAGAGCTTGCACTCGGGTCACCCAGGAGAGATCAGACCTGCTGTCTGTAAGTAATCACAGGCCCTGTAAAGCATCCAGCCAGACAGACTGCTTTAGACGGCGGCCTGTTTGGAGCTTAACTATGATCTGGGGTAAACTGCATTCAGACCTGAACCTGGGGCTTTGGGTTGTTTGTTGCTGTGTGTGGTCTGAAACCTAAAGTTGAGTACTAAATATTTCCTTCACCAGTATATGGTAAGCCATCAAGCTAGGGTATGATGTTTGAACAACTTTACCAGCTATGTTGTGCAGCCTGGCGAGTTAGAGAAACACTGAATCTGCTAAGCTGGTATTTTCAGCAGGGTTTATAAGTGTATTCTTAAATTCTCAATCTGGATCCATTTCTTTTAGAATCAAGAGTAATTTAAGAGTAAGTCAAGAACCATGTGCTGAAAGGATAGCACAGCTGGTTACTAGCTTATGTTGTTTTTTGGTTGCTGGTATTCTGGAGGTCTTGGCTTCTTAACTAGCTTAACCAGCAAAACTTGATACATGTGAACAGCATGATCTGAATAATTAGATCTAGAACTGAGCTAATGTAGAATCAGATCTCCCATTTTCAGTTTCCTGAGCATGGAGAGTGAAGTGTGAACCTATATTATAAATCCAGATTTTTGAGGTGTTCCCTAAAACTAGATGTGCTTTAATCCTGAAAGAAAATCCCAACATTTTGGAGTTATGTTCTCAATCTGGATTCATTTCCTGAATCAGAGTCTGGAAGCACTTGCCTAAATTTTGAGCCAAGTGCTAAAATCATTTCCTCAATCTAGAGCCATTTCAAACTCAAACTTGAACTATATCTTTTGGTTCATGATGTAGGTACAGGAGTGTGTTCAGCTGACAGATGTCTGCGGTGGGCGTCTGCGGGCCGCCCGTCTGATGCTGGCGGTTGGATACGTAGTTAGTTGCTTGTGTCAGGCTGTGGGCTTCCAACCTGCTGTTCATTATAGTGTAAGTTATTGTGTCTGTGTCAGAGCCAGTCTCCAAGGTCTCCAGGATTTAACAAGTTCAGAACACACCTGAGAACATTCCAGATAATGAGAGAAAGAGACATGTGGACTAGGAAACCTTGGTTATTTACCCTTGAACAACCTTAAATTCTTTGCTTTCAGTGTTTCTGGGCACTCTATGAATCCAGGGGGTTGCTCCCAGAATTGCCCGAATGGATAGTTTCTTGGCATCTCTTCTTTGTGCTGCTTTGTTTGCAACAGCTGCCACCCCCGTCAACCAAGAGGCTGGATGCTCCTGTCATTGTCCACCAATCAGCTGTTGAGTCACGACCCCATTCACCATTCAGCTGGCAGCATCCGTCACTGATCTGCCATGGAACCCATTGATACAGTAGAGTACATGCGTACCATTCGGAATTTAAACAGTCCGCTTCCGAAAGGGTACGACCAAGACTTTTTTGTGTCCGATACAAAAGAGGGGAATACAATTGTGTTTCTTTTTGTTTGTTTTACTTTTGATTGAGCTCAAGTCTTGCGTAACATCTTTTTTTAGGACCGTTGCCCATTGTTGCATTTGATAAATGATTCCCATTCACGCCAACGAAAAAATGAGTACTCTTTGGTCATTATTCCAACGTCAAAGTGCCGTTCCCATTCTGCTGCATGAATGTTTCATTAGGTTCTTCTCATGTATATTGATTCTAGGACTTCTAAAGTCCTTCTAAATCTGAAACCCAAGTGTGTATGTGCATGTATTGTGTGTTATGTGATACACAAGAGGCCCAGTGTCAGGAAAACACCCTATCAGAGACAAGAGCCCGCATGCTCTCTGATCTTTTCGATGGCCATGAGCATGTGTGTGGATATCCCCTAATAGCCGATCCTCCATGGAATCGTACCCCTTCCCCCAGCTCCACTCTCCCAGACACTTATTGACCAGAACCCCCCTGCAGATGTGAAGCCAAGATCTTGACATGCCTGTCTCAAAAGGTTCCTTATCCACCAGTCAGACCATGATCAATCAATATGCGCACATATCTGCTTTGGGATCTTTTTGTTCCTTTGTGAGTTGTAAGTTTTACAATAAGCATATCGTTTCGGATAACCATAGCGCCAAACTCAGCCTATTGTTCCTCAAGCGTCCTATCTCCTTGCTCCCCTAGGGCAGGTGACGGATATGCTGTCATGACATAGTTCGATTGGATGGTGTCTTTGAATTGGCAAGTTTGATAGGGTGACCTTCTAAGATGTCACTTGTTTGCAGTGGATTTTTTTATCAGACTTCTTGATTAGATTGCTGAGGTTGTGGGCTGGAATAGATATTTCCTTACAAAAAAATTATGCTTTAAGCTGAACAATGTGATGTCTTTTAAACCGAAATAGGCCAGTAAAAGGGAAAATAATGAAATGTGTGGCTTGAAATTTGATTGAATCTTTAAAAGTGGCCATTTATGGTCAAGAATCAGTACTAGTAGATTGTCTTAGAAATTTAGGGGTGGGCAATTTGACTTTTGCCAGTATGATGCCGCTTGCATTGCCAACTTTTGCATAGGCAATTACGATTCTTATTTGCAATATGTCAAAATCGGGTTACTTTTTATGATCTATGTAAAAGTGTTTGCTAATACAAGAATTCTTAATCTTGTTTGTGCGTTCAAATTATTCAGTTATTTCGTAAACAATTAACCTTCAGCTATTGCGTGTCTTTTCAAAGTCCTGAACCAAGACGTTGCTATCTAACCTCCTTAATCCAACCCTTGACTATTATCAGCAAGAGGAGACCTCATTATCAGCTGACCCCCAAAAACAAAACGTTCCCGGGATCATTTCAATGGGCTCCTGCTGGGACGGGCTCTCTCAGACCCACTCCTTAAATCTGGTCAACTATTGTCAGCTGGATCATATTTCTAACCTCGACGATTTGGGGCTGCATGCCTCACATTCCTGTGAGGAAAGGTTTGCTCTCGTGCTCCACAAAGCAGCTATTGTGCAGTCGACCGCCAGGGAAAAAAAGGGCCATGTGAACCGCTATGTTCCCTGAAATCATTCTTACCTTGTTAGTCAAGGAGGAAATTAACTTCAGGAGGCACTCGTGTACTGATGTGGAGTTCTAAAAGACCTTTTTGTAAAAGTTTGTAATGGTGTGTTAGCAGTTTTTCAAAACTTGAATTAGCATCAAGGGATTTCATTTATTTTGCAGAGAGTTCTGTCTGTTTATTGCTTTGTTTTAATGTAGATAAGGAAGACATGGAAGGATTTGAGCCAAAAACACCAATGGTCAAGAATTCTTTACTGTGTGTGTGCTTTTACATGGTCACCAAATGTTTAGAGAAGCATTTGAACACTTGGGAAATCCATCAGCTGTCAGTATCCTTAACACACACATATCATGGAATGTGGTGTGTGTGTGTGTGTTGTGATAGCTATGGTGTTACTCCAGTGTGTTATTACTTACACAAATACTGTACAAACACACACACAGCAGGGTTTGGGTTTAGTATTGGTCATAGACAATCAAAATAATACGTTTAACAAGTTGTTTAGAGAGAAAACTGTGTGGTGGGGGTTGCCAAAGAGAGTGTGTATATTTATTTATGACTGTGTGTGGGCATCTGTTGTGTGTCTCTCCAAAAAGGCAGAAGGCCACACATAGAAAAAAAAACAGCAGCAGCAACCATTTTTTGTATATTTTTCCCACATATATATTTCAAACCAAAAGTATAGTTACCTTTATCAAGTTTCAATATGCACACTAAAGTAACAAACTTAATTCAAATTCTCTACATTTAAACTAAGATTCATAGAGATGTAGTTACTAATTGACATTAAAAATGATAGATTAAATGATAAACCCTAAAAAAGCAATCGAACATGTGAAACAGTAAAATGTTGTTGTCCGAGTTGTTCTTGTTTTTTGGCTTGTAGCGGTGGTTGGAATATGAGCTGTAAGGTCCTGCGGCTGCATGTGTTTTCAACTTCACATTTTTCTACTTAACTTCTGGCACTGGGAATTATCATTCTGTCAAACTAAACAGCCCTCCCTTCCCTCTGTCTCTCTTTCTCATAAACACCAGTCCTGGAATCTGGCACATTATAAATGTGTTTGTCCTGTGTGGATTGTACATACCGCGCCGGGCAGTCAGCGGTGGGCGGGAATGCTTCGTTCTGTCAGAGTAAATCCTGGACTGTACCGTCCTCACAAAGAAAAACATCTCCAGAATTTAGCCAGGAGGGAAATGCTACATCTGGAAAGGGTCTAGTTATTAGCA
Source organism: Enteromius anoplus (assembly GCA_032359395.1). Taxonomy (NCBI): domain Eukaryota; kingdom Metazoa; phylum Chordata; class Actinopteri; order Cypriniformes; family Cyprinidae; genus Enteromius; species Enteromius anoplus. The sequence goes on from JAUMHG010000271.1 coordinate 82,369, forward strand.
GCGTTTGCTAAGGCGAGCAGCATCAGTATTTTTATTTGAGTAAGGGATTTGAAGAATTATCCTGTGCTTGTGTAAATCATTATTTTGCAGTGCAGCAGTGACAGAGAACTGGAAGGGTTCTGTGCTGAGATTTTAAGCTATTTAAAAGCTTTATTCCTTCGGAAAGCAAAAGTGCTCATTTATGTGTAAAAGTTTCATGTTTAGAATGTCTGAAAAGGGGCTTCAGTGCTTGAAAAAATCATGAGTGCTTTTAAATTACTGTCTGTACTGCATCGCCGAGTGAAAGTTAAATGAGGTTAAGTAATAAATTGACGGCTTACAGACAGACCCACCATCCTTGTCTAGTTCTGATGTTGCTAATGTTCAAGTGAACTTTCTGAACAATCTACCTTTTTGTCTTACAGGCTCCCCATATTATGACAACGTCAGGCCGCTTTCATATCCAGACTCCGATGCCGTCATCATATGCTTTGACATCAGCCGACCAGAGACCCTGGACAGTGTCCTAAAGAAGGTGAGCATTTTTCCAATCTGTAATAACTAATTTAACACACTTTATGTGAGTTAAACAAGTGGGGTATTCTTTGATTTATATGTACGAGACACAACAGTCCCGCTAGATTTAAATCAGCACAGCCAGCGAAGGATCGAACGCAACTTTTTTGTTTGAAGACACGCACCTTTTTGTATTAACCAAAAATGGCTGTTTCATGGTCTATTGAGGAAGTACAGACGTCTTGCTGTTAAAAAGATCCACATGCCGAGAATGAAGAACACCATTCCGTCGATATGCTCCATTGATGTGTGTTTGTTTGTGGCGCGTTTACGATGATGTCACGGCAGTAGAGGCGGCGCAACAATAACGACTCGTGAATAATCCCGCCCACTCTAAAGCGTTAATAAACTGCAGTGCAAACGCAAACCGAGCCAAACTGAGCCGTGCCGAGCCGAGTCGTACCACGCAGTGGAAAAGCGCCATTAGATTCATGTCTGGGTTTGGGGTTTTGAAGAACATTTCATGAACCAATTTAGATTATCGGACTGGGACTGGGTTTTGATCGGCATTCACCTCAGCCAATTAGCTTTTAGGACTAGGGTTTGGGTTTTAATGAAAATTTCCATCAAACATTTAGATTTTAGGACTGGGGTGGAGTTTTGAACAACATTCCTATCAAACAATCAGATTTTAGTGCGAGGTTGGTCGGTTTTTAACAACATTTTCATCAACCAATCCAAAACAGGGCTCCAAAATGACCACCTGAGAATCTTGACTGGAGATACCTTTATGTTACACTTTTTGATGACAATTTTTAAAAAAATGTTTAAACAGCGACGTTTGGGGCAGAATACGGGTGTGGTGCGCCAAATATGGGAGTTTCTTGGGTATCAAACTGTAGGCTTGACCTCTGGTTCCTGACAGTCTAATTGGCTTTTAATTGCCTGTGATTCAGAGAAATACTACTACAACTCCTTTGTGATCTGCCCACTCTTTGTTGCATCCCAAATAAAGTCTTCCTTTGTTCAGTAGGGTTGGATATCTTCTTGTAGACTTTCAGTCTGGGGTCAGGTGTCTGGAATCGCCTGTGGCTCCGTTTCACTCAGTTAGGGTGGGCCCCTGGTTTGATAGTATTATGCTTGCATTAACCAGACCATGTGAGTGGATGTTCAGCAGGGTGGTTTTTCTTAAAACAGTTGAGATCTAGGTCGCAGAATCTGAAATATGATCAGGCTACACGTGGGTACCAGGTGGAATAATCTAGTGTCGTCTCCTGGGATTTTTGAGGCCCGTGGGAGTCAGAAGTCAGCACAAAATGATCATGGGAACGAGGGAATGTAGGGTGTCTGTTTCTGTGTGAACAATCGTATGACTGTGTTGTACCTGCCTGTCTCCCACCAGATTAAATCCGGTGATTTAATGCCACACCGACACAAAAAATGCTTTGTTTGGGAAGGACAGGAATGCAGATCACCTGTAGCATTGTTGGGAAGATGCACACACCCTGAAAAACAGTCATTACAGTGCAAGCTTTATCCTAACAGGAAGCATGCCCCTTGCCTGTAGCAAGCAAGATTAATCCTCTTGTGCTTGTGAAAAAAGGGGATGGGATGGAACGTGATATGCTTAGAAAATTGGAACAGAAACACTTGTTCTTGTCTTTTGTCCTCTCTCAGACAGGGATGGATCAAGGCCAGTTGGTTTCATCTTTCCCTTTTGGTTTTGTCTCTTTCTCCCACAGTGGAAAGGGGAGATCCAAGAATTCTGTCCCAATACAAAGATGCTGCTCGTCGGATGCAAGTCAGACCTTAGAACGGATCTCACGACTTTAGTGGAGCTGTCCAATCACAGACAGACACCGGTGTCATATGATCAGGTGAGAGGTTCTCATAAAACACCTCTGCAATTTGGTTGGATGCCAGTGAGACACTCAGCTTTGGCTTGATATCTAACACCCATCTTATTACTTTACCAGTAATTACGTTTATCGGCAAGGGAAGTTAGTTAACATTGCAATGGTTTAGGTTACTAAAATAAAGAGCAAAATCTTCCTGAGCACAAAGCTAAACTTAATTCTGATGAAACAGCAAACGGTAATCACAACACTTAGACCACAAATTGTGATTTAACTGCTAATTGTTGGTCTCGTTTCACGTCTATCTATAACTCATTATCCTCTCTTTCTCTTTTAGGCTTCAGCAATGGCTAAGCAGATATCGGCACCTTACATCGAATGCTCCGCAGTCCAGTCAGAAAACAGTGTGCGGGACATTTTCCACGTGGCTACATTGGCTTGCGTAAATAAGAACAACAAAAACATCAAGCGCAACAAATCGGCGCGCTCCAACAAGCGCATTTCACATATGCCCAGTCGACCAGACCTAACTGCCGTAGCAACAGACCTACGCAAAGACAAAGCAAAGAGTTGCACAGTAATGTAACGCAAGGCGCTTGGGGGGAAAGATTCATTCTGGGAAACGGTGAGGGTGGACTGTGGAAGCAAGAAAGGCCTGAAATTGCCTCCAAACACAAAGCAAAAGTGGAGAGTGGGAGTGTTTGCTCGATGTCCCTGAAGATCTCTCCAGTTTAAGGGGTTCCGATTCTTGTTGCCAGAACTTGACTTGTGGTCGGGAACCCATTTTACCACCTCTCCTAAACTTATCCACTCAGCAGGAGGATGTCACCAAACCTCTCGGCCAATGGGAGGCCTTCCTTCCTGCTCCTGGACGTGAAGCTGCTTCCTCTCTGGAGGATTCCTTCTGGAAGCTTCTCCTGCAGGAAAGGAAGGAGGAAGTAGAATCACATAACCATTGATTCCAGAGTTCCGCTGAGCTTTGGCTCGCAGCTAATTTTAAAAAATGCACGTTTTGGTTGGTATTGACAGTCGCACGGCGGAAAAGCGAGGGGGAAGATGACTTCCAAAATGGCGCAATTTTGGATGAAGACAACTCTCGCTTCTTTCTTTTCGAGCTAAACGAGGATATGAAACGAGAGTGTATCACTGTGGCTACGAATCACTTCCTCCTTCGAACCTACTCGGCCTGTTTCGTTCCTTCTGTAGACCAAGAGCACGAGTTTGTGTGTGTGCGTGGTTTTGTGTTTTTTTATGCTAAGCTCAGCTAAAACTGTCACCATGGATACGCCGCTGGTATATTTGAACTCGCACCGTTTTCTGTAGACCTCCTCATAATCACATTACGGTTCATTAGGATTCAGAAAAAGAAAAACCAAAGAACTGGAAGATTTTCAAGTTGGATGACTCAATGTTTGAATTTCTGAAGTGCATGATGGATGTGTGTTAGAGGGCTTTTGGTGGATCAATGAGAATTTCTTTCATAGTTCTGTAAGAACATGGTTCGTTCCATTTGTCTTTATAGACCAGGTATATGGAAGTGCAAATATGACCTTTAAGAATTGTCCTGACCGTTTAGTATTCATTTGCAATTGGTTTATCCCTGAAAGGGCATTCACACTGACAGCCATTTGCCGTGACAAAGCCTCTGGAAGTCATTAATTTGCAATGGGGGTTGGTGATTTGAGGCCAGACTGCAAAGAGTTCAACTTTATGCAAATCTGGAACAATACTTAGGGTGGGACTCTTAAAAAAAAAAAACATAATGGGCCAAGATGTCTTGCTGTAGCAGTATCAGGTTAACATCGAAAACACAGTTAACTGTTTGCATGCTAATTTCTGCACAACTGCTAAAATATCATTAATGTAACATATTTTAGACAAACTCTAGCTAAACGAGTTAAACTTACTTAACAACCAGTCATTTTCGGACAGCTGAATATCAAGACCAAACAACAAATATTAGTAACCAATAGTACAGCGAGTTGGTGACATCCAGCGATTTAATTTCTGTCAGTGTGAATGCTGCATAGGAATAACATCACTATTGTCGCAACAAATAATTGTTTAACACTATTAAAATAGCACAAAACTCACTTTTCATTGTAAATCGTCTGTATCAGTTAAACGTTACATGAGCATTTGTGCCTTTTCTGACATCTGTGAAATTTTATTTAAGCACAATAGTTCAAGGTCATATTCAATCTGCACTTCTGTCTGCCCAGTCCAGCAAAGTACAGTCTCCTCTCGCTACTAAACTATGCAGTCTGCTTTTAAACACATGCGAGAGGATTGAGAAAAATGACTAATGCAAATTCTTCCACTTTCAAAACAAAACAAAAAAACATTAGATGCGACTCAGTGTATTGCCTTGCAGAGCCGTGGGGGGAAAAATGCGTCTCACCTTTGTAGTGCTAAGAGTTACACAAAACAAAATCTTCACAAGTTTGAAGCTAGCTGCAAAGTCTCTTTTGCTGCATGTTTGTAGTTGCACTTTTCGTTAAAACTTGCGCAAAACAAAAACTTGTTTTTATTTTTAACATTCGTTTTGATTGTTTTTTTTGTTAACGGGTCTGAAAGAGAATTTCCTCGACCGTGTCACGAAATTCGTTTTCGCTTAGGCAGTATTAAACAGTTTTGGTGTGTGTAAATGTTGAGAAATGTGTAGGTGCTGTTAAAAAACAAAATGTTTCCTAATGTAGGATGTCTGTAATTTTTTTTATGCCTTCTGTGTGTTGAGGTCCATGTATGTCTGTTTTTGTTGATGTTGCCATAATATTTATTGAATTATATATATTTTTTCCCTTAATAATAATTGAAAAAATAAAATGAAAACAGATCTTTTAGACATGAAGTCTTTTCCTTTTGTATATATAAATAAAATCTAATTTTTGCTATTCATAAAGCCGGCAGATATTTTTCATGCAGTTGAGATTCATCGTCTCATTCCTAATGACTCATTCCTTATTACATTCTGAGTATGTGTGACTTTGCCTTGGGCGTTGTATCTCTTCCTGTGTGTTCCTCAAATTCATTCATTCGGTCTCAGGTCACTTCCCCCTGCGGAAGGAAGTGACCTTCAGATGACCTTCAACCCGCCTTTTCCGGAGCCTCCATTAATAAACTCCACAGGCCCACAGCTCAGAGCAGTCTGGCTTCATTTGACTCATTTTGAGGCGAAGTATGGGCATAAATTCGCTCTTCTCATTTTTGTATCGCATTTAAGTCACACAGATGCAAAAAGAAGTGCTTCACCTCATTCTTTATACATTTCTGCAATTCAAAACATTCAGTCTGGCTTTCCCGAGACAAATTTGGCATCAAATAGTCTATATGCGAACGCTATTCAACTGAATATGAAAGCTGTGGGTCAGGTATAAAGATACAACATCGACAAGCTTAAGTCAAGGCCGGATTTTCGCTATTTTCTTCTCGCCGTCATCTTGTCTTTGTGTGAATGCAGACTAAACACACACACTTTTTTTTTACTGTCAAGAGCATCAGGTGATATTTTCGGTTCTGACAGACAGCTAAGGCAGAGATAAATCCAGACAATTACAAACACGCACTGTGGCCCTGATTAATTGCGCGAGTTGTGAAAGTGCTTTGTTGTTACACTGAGACAACGCAGAGTGAAAGTGATTCATTACAGCAGCGTCTGACTGGAACACACATTAATAGTGTTTCCTTTGCGCATGATAGCTCATATATCACATGCAGAAACATGGAATAAATTCACACAAAACATGATGAATGATAGCACAGGCCTGTCACATGGCTGTTTTTGTGCTATAAACAAAACCAAAACAGTTTGGGTGAAAATCTCTTTTAAGGCAAGGATGTGATTTACATATTTTCGCATCTTTACACAGTTATGAAAAATCTGCTATATTAAATGTCATTAAATATGTTCTTACATTTAAATGAAAACTATATTTAGTTTAAAATAAATTTTTGGATGTTTGTATATATATATAATATAATATACAGTTATATATTGTATTATATTTTATATAATTTTATATACACAAAATTATATGATTTTGTCATGTAATTATATAATTTAATTGTTATTTTTAAATCTAAACGTTTGCATAAATTGAAATAAACTGCAAAAAATATGAATATTATTGTCACAAGTCGCTCTCTGTGTGTGCGTGCGTGCACCTCTTAGCACGGTCAAGGAGCAGAAGGAGACAGAAGCTTCAACAAAACAGAACTTTTAATGAACAAAACAAAGGCTGACGAG
>JAUMHG010000271.1:101607-114178 GCA_032359395.1 Enteromius anoplus
CCTGGGCACGATTCGGAGCACTCACACTAGTCAAACGAACCGCGCTTTGGTGGTCAAACGCACTCGGGCACGGTTCAAAATGCCTTGTGTGAGTACACCCTTAGTTTCTCAAAAGTAGTTCCTGGACAAAAATTTTTCCTATTTTTGGGGAAAAGTGGGTAGTTCCCAAATTAGTTGGAGTATTATGAAATAGTTCTTTCAGTGCAAAAGGCCCTTTTGATTAGGTAAAAAAATAACTAAAAAACACAATAAAAACATAACGATAAAAACATGATTTTTTTAACATTTTAAAAATTTAGCAAATACACTCTTTATATTTATTTATAATATAAATTATAGGGATATAAATATAGACATGTAAATACATACTGTATTACTCTTCTATTTTGTATGCAATAAATCGCAATTAATTTTGACAGCACTAATAATACAAATAACAAAAACGTAAATAAAATAAAATATAAAATGAAAGCTAATTCAAAATATAAACAAAAAATAAAGCAGTAGTTAGCAACTAGCTAAAATTAGTGACACTAATAGTATAATTACCTTTTTTATAGGATAACAGTAACTTGACTTTTTAAGTTGCAACTGTACTAATAGTGTGAGGTTTTTTTTAATTTTTATTATTGAATGCACAACTTTCTGAACAAAGCGACTCAAAACTCAACAAAACAACTTTGTTGGTAAGTTCGGACAGGTCAAATATAAGAACTGGTTCAATTCACTGATTCTTTTGAATCTGATTCACACCACAGAAGTTCTACACGCATCGGTAAGTTTGATTAATTGCACTGAATCGGTTCATATGAACAGTTCATTTAAATGAACCAGATCAAATATCATTGAAGTCATCTTAGGCCGATTTCTTTCAACCAGAATACTAGTAAAGTATATTGATCCTGCTTGAAATTATTTTATGTAACAATTCTATTTTTAAATAACAATCAAAAATAGCTGCTTTGAGTTTTTTGTTCCATTTTTGTTAGTTGAGTTGTAAATAAAACAAATTAATTTTTCTTACTATTACACCATATCCATGCTATTTCTACGTCTACATTTCACGTTTAATGTGACTTGACTTTTTACTGGGAAATGCACTTGTAATTTTTAAGTGAAATACTTTCTGTGCTATTTTTAGTGCTTCACTAACATTTTTTTCCCATTAACTACATCAGCAGCCATTTTAAAAAGCAGAGTATATTAATATATAAGTATATAATAGTAAAATATAAGTGTATATAGTATATAGTGTTGTAAGAGTATATAATAACAGTGTATTCTGACTAAATATTTTTCAAAACTACCCAAAATTGGGCAACCATAAGCAAAGCTATGGCGTATTTCAAATGGTATGCTCCTACGGTGCCGTTGAGTCGGATGCTGTTTACAGAATGCTCACTAGGTTTTGGAACAGAGCTAATGTGTTAGCAAAACACAGATCCTCACACTTACCTGCACCCCGCCGTGACAAACTCACTGCCATCACGATCTTGCACCTCAGCGGTGGCGGAAATGTGCGTCGCGTTTCCATGTGTGGTTGTGTTGCGTTTGGAGGTGATTTCCGTCTCGCATTTGGATCCTGTTCTGAAACCACAGTACAGTTGAAAAAACATTTCCTGATTTTAATCAAACAACATGTTTTTAATGACCGGTGTCCCAAAGCACCACAGCGCCGTTTAAAATCCGCTGCCAAAACAGTCATTACGACATAAACAGCGAATCAATACAGCGCAGGCCCGGTTCCAGAAGTCTTGACTCGATTCCAAAGCAGACAGCCGTTCCTTGTGGACCTCGGAGAACTTTAGGCCTGTAATATAAGAAACTTTATTAACTGAGAGTGAATTTCTCTTGGTACAGCTGACAACTTAATGAAAGTAGAAATATAAAGTTACATTGGCAATTCATAGGGGTGCACGGCTAAGAAATATAGAGATAAAATTAATGCTGCAGTGAAAGAGCACTTGCATATGTTAATACCACGCTACTTCATTTTTGGCCTTATTCCTGGTGAATACTGTAATACATTGAGATGATATTCCTGTACCATGGTATTTGCATGTTTTTTTAAGGTTCTTTCAAAAATACCATGCTAAAGGTTTTAAAAAGACATATAATAGCATGGTATTTTTAGTAAGTCTTTGTTAGTTTTATTGGAAAACTGTTAATGCATGTTTTTTTATTTATTTTTTAATTGACAATAAAGTGGGTAGACTTAAGCTGAATGATTTTAATTAAATTTATTAGAATATATATATATATATATATATATATAGTACATTTAATATGATCTAAAATAAATTAAAAATATATTTTTTAATAACAATAATAATAATAATATGATGCATTATTGTTATAGATGAAAAATATAGAAGTTTTGGTCAAAATAAATGTTTATAATTATTTCTATAATAATAATAAACATGTAAAAATAATTAAATTAATCTTATTATTAGTAATAGTGATTATAATTAATGACAAAGTTTTTAAAATATGAAAAATAGTTTGCTGCTTATTTTTTTTCGTTCTTTCTTTCTTTCTTTTTCAATTAAAACAATAATAACAACAGACTGAAAACATATGTATTATTCTTGTTATTATTATTTTGTATTATTAAACTCTTGAAAAATATCAAAAATTCTTTCAATTATAAAAATAACAACAACAGCCACATTCTAAAATATAACTCAGTCTTTGGTCATAAAATAAATATCAATAAATGTTTTAATATGATTACTGCTACTATTACTACTAATAATGATACAAAATTATGATAATTAAGTAATTTATAAAAATTAAGTAGGCTAATATGTTAACTTAATTTTGTTAATAGTAGTATGTTATTATTAATGACAAACTCTTAATAGATATAAAAAATACAGTTTGTTTGTCTCCGTAATAAGAATAAGAATAAGAACAGCAGCAATAGACTTTCAAAAAATATTTCACAAAGTGCCTTCCTTTCTTTCTTCCTTTTTTTTCTCTTTCTTTCCAACTGTAGTATATCTTTCAAGCGTTTTCACTTCCTTGCATTTTCAGAGAGAATCAATAAGGCTTCCAGGTTGTCACTGTTTGACAAGGTCAAACCAACAGAGGTCATTTGCATAATAAAACTGTTAGCAAAAACAGACCTGAAGAGTGGAAAACGCTCACGTGAAACTTAATTATGACATTGTTGGTGCAAGAAACCTCGACTAACATCAAAAGTGGACTTAAATGGTGTGGAATATAGCTCCTTAAATGCATCCGCGTGACCCCTTAAGGTCACAAGACATAAAAGGGGGGCTTGTTAAAACTAAAGATGGCCGTTGTGACCTCAAAATGAGACAGAACGATCTTGAGAGAGAGAGAGAGACAGAGGCTTGCAGTATGTTTGCACGACACACAGAAAAGTGTAGAGCAATAATTAGTCCTGACAGTGATGGATGCATCAGCTTAAAGCTTGTGGGGTTTGTGCAAAGGCAAACACGTATAAACACAATGCTGGACATATTTGGTTATTCTAGTCCTGAAAGATGTCAGGCAGACAGATTTGTAATCAAAGTATGTATGAAATTAGCATTTTCTACTGCTGTATGGTGTTTTTCCCCTCTATTTGACTGGCTTTAAATGCACTGGTGATGATGCACATCGATTATTTTGCTCCCAGAGCTGCCTTACTAACGGCCTACATCAGACTTTAATAAAATCCGAGATTTTTCCCTTCAGTTTGCTTTGTTTTCTGAATAAATGCCACACGCTGCCGCAGATTAAATTAACACAGAGAAATTTACATTTCTCCGGGGTGTCTAGCAGCCGTAAGTGCGTGTGCAAGAGAGTACAGGTCTGCATTTCGGTGATAAGCTGTATTTTCTATATGAAATAGCTGCCGGCTATCGACTGCTGGTTTATACGCATCCTTTGAAATGCTACTCACTTCTGAGGGGAACTAAATTCTGACCGTAATTCACCTCGTGTTATGGAAATTTGCTCGCTGAGTCACATGAGCACGTTGCATTTTGATAGTACTTGGAAACGGCGTATGAAAATTGAAGTGTTTGTTCTGTAGGTGCACAACCAAAAAAGAGATAATTTCCCATGTTTTACACGAGTAAACTGGTTTTAACACACACATAGAAAAGTGTAGACTGTAAAAACACAGTTGTAAATAAAACCAAAATTAGTAAAGTATTAGTTTTACAAGGAAATACTATTTCTGTGTTTAAATCAGTGTTAGTTGTTGATTATAAAAGAAGTGAGTATAAGTATGAGTGTAAGTATAAGAGTTATGTTGATGTAACCATGATTTCGCTAAGTATTACCAACTAGCAACAAGTAAAATGTAGCTAGCATGAACTAGCTGTAGCTTTAGAAGCTACATTTCCAACTATCATATTTTGTTTAATGAAACACATTTACATTGATTTAATCAAGATTTTACAAATGAAACATTATTATAAAGTGTTACTGGCTTCTTGTTATGTTGCTAACCTAGCATGATTTAGCTATAGCTACAAAATGTAGCTGAACCAGCACAAACTAGTGTTCAGTCTGTGGGTAGTGCTACTGTAAAAGTTAGCTAAACTAGTTAGCTGAATCTCCAAATATTGTATTTTAAGTTTTACAAGTGAAACACCGGGTTAGCCGGTGCTAAGTGTACCTGAACTAGCATGATTTAGCTGTAGCAACAAAATGTAGCTTAAACTAGCATGAACTAGCATATACTCTAAAGGCTATGTTTCTAAATAACATGTTTTATTTTTATAGAAACCATAATTAAGTTGATCTAACCACGGTTTTATAAATGAAACATAATTGTAAATTGCCCACTACTTTGTGATTAGCTAAATCTCCAAATGTCACATTGTGTTTTATAGAAACCAGCATTATGTTGATTTAACCATGATTTTACAAAAGAAACATTATTTTTAAGGGTTACCGACAACTTTATGGGATTGTAGCTGAACTATTTAGACGTAGCTTCAAAAGCTAAATCTTCTGATATCATATTTCGTCTTCATAGAAACCATATAGTTATGTTTTAGCATGGTTTTATAAGTGAAGGCATTACCAACTACTTTGTTGTGGCTAAATTGGCATGAACTTGTAGCTTTAGAAGCAAAACCGTAATTATTATTTTGTCCGTTAACTAGCACTCGTGACAGTTTCTGTACCTGTAAGATTAAAGCATTGTGTCTCGGTTTGCCTCGGGTAGGGCTTTGCTTTGGCGTGTTTGTTTGCGCAGATCTAAAATGGGATTAGCTTCATTTAATCCTTCATTGAAACCTCCATCACCCAAGCCCTCAAATTAAGCAGCACAGAAACCGGAAAACCTGGTCGCGGGTCAGGCCACATCGTCAAACACTTAGTCACACGCTAGTGATTTCAGCCTAGAATGAGGAGATATCAATGCCAAGGAATTAATTTATTCCTCCACCTCTTTTTTATGAGGTAATTTGGTTTCTATTGTGTATATGGAATGAATAATTTGCTAGCCGGACGACATACGACGGGCCCGACTTCAATATTCGAGGGAGATTTACATTCAGAGATGTGTTAGCCATCAGATAATTTCCATTTGACTCCATTAACTCGCGGACTGCCGCACAAACCCCTGCTGTCATAACGGCTGTTGTACATCAAAACATATCGCGGCGCTCAACAAGACTCCTACATATCGTTAATGAAACTCATTTAAATGAGTCATTTATCAGGGCAGAAACACAGCTGTTCGCCTCTCCCAGCCCCGAAATCTTCTTTGGAGATCTAAATTAAAAAAAGCTCGTGTTATTTCTGGAACGGACAGTTGGGGGTTGTTAAAAGCTGTCCTTAAAACTAGTCTTTTTTATGGTGTGTGCGCAGAAAAAGTAGGCTGCTTAACTACTATAACGTGAAAGATAACAAATGTACTATATACTGGAATTTTAAGATGTTGCATATGCAAACAATTTATTATTACTTAGCTCTGGCCTTGAAAGCTGATTGGTCAGTTCTTGCCTACCATACACAAAATAGTAACAGCTGTGATGTGAATTAGACTAGGTCTACATCTTTTATACTATTTTATGATTGTCTCATACTTTTTTCCTTTTCTTTCTTTCTTTTTTATTATTATTAATTGTATTTTTTATATCAACATTTTACGGTGTAGTCTGATATTTTACATATTGTAGTTTGTTCAATATTTTTCTTTAGCCTACAATATGTTGGAATGACTACTGTTATGTTAATTTGCTGTAATATTTAAAATGTAATTTATATGTAATATGCAAAAAATAAAAAAGATGTGAACTAGCCAACCTGTTTACTAGTGAAATAGTAGCAAATAATATTCATTTTTAGAAAGATTATTATTTTAAATTGTAATTGTATAGATACACATATTACATTTACTATTATTATTAATAGTTATTAACTAATACAATACACTATAATTGTGTATATATTTGAATATAATTGTATTTGTACAATATTAATAACATTATATTTTCATTATATTTTTATAGCATTATATTAATAATAAAAAATATTTAAATTATAAAATTTATTGATATTTAATTGAAATATAATTGTATTATTAATACAATGTTCTTACACATTTTGTCACAGTTCACTGGATGTGCCAGCACAGATCAGGGGATGGCAATCCAGCGCTCGGCAAACCTTCAGTGTTGTATGTTTTGTTTTCATTCATGAACTCAGTCACACAAACTCAGGTCTCCGCTCCTCATTGGTTGTCTTGGTGTTCTTTTGTATCCACGCCCTGCTCTACGTGTATATAATGCCCCGGATGTTGCTTGCGTGATTATGCTTTGTTGATTGTTGTTTGATTTCTGAGTGCAGCACGATTTCTCTGTTCTTGAACTACCTGTTTTCAACCTTTGCATTCCTGACCATCCCATTGGCTACGCTGCTCCAGTTTACCGGTACTGTGAAATTGCCTGTTACTCATCGATCATCTTATTAAACATGTCGCATCTGAATTCGCACGACTCCTCGTCTCCTTTTCGTAACACATTTATATATATATATATTTTATTACTAATTACTAATATTTTTGTGATATAATTGTAGCATTTTATCAGTACTAATAATTCTAAATATGAAAATTATAGCATACAGTTGTTTAAAAAATGTTTTGTAATTTATGAACTTATAAAAATCCTTTTTTTTTTCGTATGAAATCAATAAAAATGAAAATGTTAAATTGTGTATTGTGTCATACTGTTGATTTTCAGAGAGGTATAGTAAAATATATACTATATGAACAAAATCCTGTCTTATTTAGCTATGTACAACTAAAATTCCAGTCACACACATCTTTCCCTGCAGTTCCTGTGTTTCCAAGACATCATCAGCTCAGTCTGTGAGGATCTCTGGATGCGTGGACCTGCCGGTTTGATCTGCCTGGATCAGCCACATACTGTTTGACATCATGTGACACCTGCTGAACACTGACACACTGAAACAGACAGGTGTGTGTGTGTGTGTGTGTGTGTGTTCCCGTGGAAGCGTGACCTATAAACCTCACTATACCTGCTTCTGTGTGTTTGTGCTTTTTCGTTTATGTGTATGTTTTTAACCTTGAAGGTCAGGCTCAGGTGCAAGCATGTTAATGATGTGTTCATGCCCTGAAGATCAACTCTCAATTGCTTTTGATCTTTTGGTCTCTGCTTTGGCTTTTGTGTCAAAAAAATAACGAAATGTGTGCCAGTAGATGTAAAGACCTGCATATTTGCAGACACAATAAAAGCAATAACATTAGACAAAACAAAAACACAGCCTTTCAGCTCAGATTCCTCTTCAAAGTGTCTTTTTAAACGATCAACATAAACGCTCTTTGTTCTTGGCTTCGTTTTAGTTTAACAGTTCACTAATGCAAACTAACCAGTGTACATTTTTTCAGATAATTGTGATATTATTACCATATTAATTGTGTACCATGCTATTTTTATGAAGAGGCTGAATGGTAGCCATGGTTAAGATTCCATTAAATATACATTTATATATATATATATTGCTGGCATAAAGATAAAATATATTTTAATGTGTTTTTAGGTTACAGTACATGTAAAATTTATGAATGACTTATGAAATAGTAAACTGCTTCTACGGTGATACAACAAAAACATGGTATTGTTATAGCACCTGTCCCATTTACATTGACATTTGCAGTCTACTCAAAAAAATAATAGCTGGGTTTATAAAAATTACCCTGTTTAAAAGTTTACATCCCCGTGATTCTTAATACTTTACTATTGATAGTTGTTCATGAGTCACTTGCTTGTCCTGAACAGGTTTCTGTTCTTCAGAAAAATCCTTCTGGTCCCACAAATTCTTTGGTTTTCCAGCATTTTTGTGTATTCGAACCCTTTCCAACAATGTCTGTGTAGCTTTGAGATGCATCTTTTCACACTTAGCACAGCTGAGGGACTCTCATGCAACCATTGCAGAAGGTTCAAATGCTCAGTGATGCTCCAGAAGATGAAACCATACATGAAGAGCCGGGGGTGAAAACTTTTGAAACCTTTTTTCTAATTTTGCCAATACATCATATTTATTTTTCTATTGCCCTTCAGAAGCTTGATAACATACTTACATGTTTCCCATAAGATAAAGCCCCCCTGCTCTTAATGCATGTTTTTTTTCTTCTAGATTATAGTTGCATTGCATTTGAGTCCCTTAGTTGGCCTCTGTGTGATCTCAAAATCAAATATTCATTATTTTTATAAGCTTTACCCAAAATGAATGATTGAAACCCTTAGAATTTAGATTCAAATCAATTGGTATAATCAGAATTTTACAAATTCTAACAAATAATTTCAGATTTAAAGTCTTTGCACTGTACACTCCTTGCAAGGTCCAAAGGTCTTGTCCGAAATTTTCACTTTTCAATTCCCATCAGATTAGATTTTCTGTGTTTTCGTATCTGTAACAGCTATTTCAATAGGGAAAAAAACGTATTCAGACTCAGTGTGCAAGGACCTTAATCCTTACATATTGGCCATATGTTAATATAATGCTACAAACACCAGTACCACAATAACATATCATGTTTTTCTTGGAACTACATTGGAGTACAGCATGTTAGTACCGAAGTACATCAGTACCATGGTATTATCATCAAATACCATCACTGTATGGGGCTGCCAGCAGTTGTCGTTTGTGGAGATGTTTACTTCAACCTCTCTTGGTTTTGAAAGGGCAACTTTTATGTTGTTTTGTGTTGACAGCGCAGTTTTTCTTGATGTTAGCTGCTGGGACGGCCTTGATGCAGGAAGGGTGGGCTGTCGCTGGGAGTTTGGAGTGTGTTCAGTGACGAGGAGCAGAACAGAGTTATTTCTATAGACAGGACAGTGAGGAGAGCGCCTGAGGAGCGAACACACACACACACAAGACGAGTGCTGCGGGGACTGACGTCCCCAGACGCTTCACATGGACACAGTAAAGAAGAGGTCGTGGCTATATTGGGCAAGGTCATGGAGGAGCCTGGAGGTAAAGCCAGTGATGTTTCATACTTGCGTGATTTTCCAAATGAGGCCTTTCTGGAGTCATACGGAGAAATACTGACATGATAATGATGAGACGAGCTGATGTCAGGAGAAGAAGCAGAGGTGTTGATGAGAAAGGTGCTGTGACATCGTTCAGGGTTTAAGGACATCCTCCGTCCAAGTTTAACTGTTCAGCTCTGATAGATGCAGTGTTGGAGAAGAACATAGAAGATCTTTATAAGAAAAACAACTCAAAAGGACTAGAAAATCTTAGAACTTACAAGTATTGAAATGTATGATAATTTAAATTAGGTAAATTATTTAGTAAATGTTTTTTTTTATTAATTAATATTTGTTTTAAAATATAAAAAAATGTGTTTGCACAATATATGTGTGTGCTGTTTATATTTATTATGTGTATAATGTTTTTTTTAAAATATTTATAGGTATTTACATGTATAAATGTATAAATATATAATTTATGTATAAATATATATATATAATTTATAAATACTACATATTTTTCTGAAATATACATGCTGGTGTATTTTTGTATATCTGATAAATACACACACATACACGCACTATTATTTGAATGTTGTTATTTATGATTAATCATTTGGCAGTGCTAATTCACAATTTAAATATAAAAATTAATTAATAGAATAAATTATATAAGCATGTAGTATATTCATAATATAAGGTAAATTTTTTTTTTTACATATACAGTACATGGTATAATGATATTTATATTTTTTATATATAAAAGATATATTTTTTGTTATGTATATCACTTTAAAATAGTAATATCTTTAATATAATAACATCAGTAAAGGATTAGAGTAATATATATATATATATATATATCCAGTATTATATTAATAAAGAAATGTTTACATATGTGGTCAAATAATATTGTTTTTCTTTATATTGCTTACTGTATTTATATTTTGTAAGTATAAAGCAGTTGCTACATTAAATACATTTTTCAATAAAACAAAATTTTATCCTGAAATTACATAATTTGTTGTGACATTTGTTTTCATATACATAAACGTGATATATATATATATATCACCTTTCTATATGCAACACCAAGGCTGCATCTATTGATTAAAAAAATAAAGTTAAAACTCTTATAATAATTACTTTTTTATTAAATAATACATTTATTATATTTAATAAAATATGTATTATTTATAATATAAGTTTTCAAATATATTTTCCTATGTTAGTTTTCCTGTGATGTAAAGCTGGATTTTTAAATATTATTTATACATTTTAAAATATATTCTATACTGATGTTTATTGCTATATTTTGTTTAGTTAATTAAAAGCAACTTTAAATCATATTAAATCCTCATTGTTTCCAAGTAGTTTTAATAAATTGGAAATATGATAATAGTAAATTAAACCACATTAAATAGCATAAATGCGGTAAAGTTGATGATTTACTCAAAATTATTATTATATCTCTCGCATAATCATAATGAGTACATTCACGGCAGTTTCAAAGTGGCTTCCCCAGCATTCAAAGAGTTTTCTCTCTCTCTCTCTCTCTCTCTCTCTCTCTCTCTCTCTCAGTTAGTGCTCGTCTTCATCATCATCATCATCTGTTTGGTTCAGGTCAGCTGTCCTTGACCTCTCTGCTTTGTGCTCTCAGCTTTCTGGAAGTTTCTGTGATTTGCTGCGGCATGCGGTTGATCGAATCCCTCAGAGAGCCTTTCACCTGTCTCCTAACAGCTCCCAGAATGCACCGCTGCGCAGGACGACACACGCCTGACAATTAGAGGAATGGAAACTGGAGTGCTCTTCTGAGAGCCAAAATAATTGGATGTTATAGCGAGTACGTGTGGACTCCGAGCGACTGACTTGATTTACTTTTCTCAAAGCAACTACTGCGGCCGAATGAAACAAAGTCTTTTTGGCATTATTGGGCCAGTTACCTTTATGCCCCTTTGTTTTATTACACACTTTCTTATTTGGACACAGACTGCAGCTGAAAGTGAGCAGCCGATGGCTTGTGGTTTACATGGGATTACTAGGATAAATGCTTTTTTGTTGCTTTAACGCCATTTGCGCGCTTTCTCTTTGTGAAACATGTGTATGTCCACCTTCCCATGGAGAGCACACCTGTTTCGTTTCTACACCAAACTAAATTCAGCAACACCTGTGCAAACAAAACAATCTGATGTTTATGTTTCCTGTGTCTTTCAAGGCTCCTGGAAATACAAAACAACTAAAATAAGAGTCAGAGGATGTGGAAAACAAACTTTTGCTGTGATATAAACACTAGAGTTAGTACAAACTCTACACACAATATGTTTGTGTATGTGGTTTAATTCAGTGTGTTAAATATATTAATGAAAAAATTAATAAGTGATTATATATTATGCATTATTGCACTCTATATTTTGCATTATTGACAGTTTTCCTATTTGATATTGTTTTTAAGTTGCTTTGACACAATATATATTGTTAAAAGCGCTATATAAGTGACTTGACTATAATTGTTATTAAAACATTTTTGTGTTATTTTAATATATATTTAGTGCCTTGTACACCCAAATTAATCGTAGGTGCATTATCACAAAAATATTTTAATAACCAATATATATATATATATATATATATATATATATATTATTTTAAATACATTTAAAAATAATTAATATAATATACAAGATTATATTTAGTATGTAAATATCTTTAGAACATTTTCAAATATTATAATTTTTTTAATATATCATAAATAAAATAAATTCAGTTATAAGAAGTTATAAGTTATAAGAAATAATACAATTTTAATAATTAAAATACTGATCTTTTAGTGATATTCTATTATTAAACATTTTTATATTTAAATATAACTATGTATAAATATAATATGAATACGAATGAGTATGTGAATATAAATATATGACCTTGTCAAGGTTACAAATGCATATCAATGTGTGTGTGTGTGTGTGTGTGTGTGCACCTGGGGCCTCATGTTTCAACGCTGCGTACGCACAAAAACTGTGTGTACGCCAGATTTCACGCTCACGTTGGGATTTACTAACAATGAAATGAACGTGAGAATGTGCGTTGGTTCACGTCAA
>JAUMHG010000272.1:43273-53745 GCA_032359395.1 Enteromius anoplus
TTGATGTGGCACACCTGTGAGGTGGGATGGATTACAGTCTCTCAGCAAAGCAGAAGTGCTCACTATCACACATTTAGACTGATTTGTGAACAATGTTTGAGAGAAATGGAAATACTGTGTTTCTGGAATGAATTTTAGATCTTTAAGTCCATCTCATGAAAAATTGGAGCAGAAACAAAAGTGTTGCCTTTATATTTTTGTTGAGTGTATATGATTATTAGGAGTCAAACTTATATCGCCACCAACTGACAGCAGGAAGTGCCGTCTTCAGTCTCTAATTTTTACTTATGATAATAATGACAAAATACTCGCGATGTAAAGCTGTTGATGTAATATTGATACCGTAATTGCTGTTGCCGCGGCAACGTGTCAAACTTTAACATTTGTTTTCTGTGTTTTTGAGGCAGATGACATTCTTAGAATTGCATGAAACTCAGTGCACATATCAGTATTAATGATACTGTAGTTAGACACTGGCAAAAGTCTCTACTGAGCCGCCTTTTGGGTTAGTTTTTCCTACAGTCCCCAAACTCAGTATATATGTTGTTCTTTTCAAGACGGACAACTTTCTAATTTACACTCATTAGCCACGAGCAACGGGAAGTCGGCTATTTTTTTTTTTCTTCGAAGTGCAAAAACACATTTGAACAAATTCATACTGCTCCAAGATGAAACAAGTCATTCAAAAAAGAGTGAAGTGAGTGAAAGTGACCCTCTAGCAGTAGCCAGACTTTGAAACATTTCTTTACACACCCCGGTGAAAGAAAATCTGCATTTATTTATTTATTTACTGCATTCCAGCTTAAGCAGTTTCTTTGGCTTGATCCGTGTCTTTAAAGGGTCAGAAATGAATGTGTGTTTGGTGGTTTCAGGACGCTCATGAACTGGGAATCAATGCTGTGAGGTTCAGTACCAGTTCAAACCTGCTGGCTACAGGAGGAACCGACAGAGTCGTCAAACTGTGGGGCATTGAAGCAGGTACATCACTTCTGATCTGGAAAAATATCTTCGGGTTAATTGTCAGCTTTAGTTGCATAGACAGGGCTCAGATGTAGTGACGGTGGATGCTCTTGTCATTACATGTGACTGCCTCTGACCACCAGCAGATGTCAGCACTGTGATATCTAAAACATCTCTTAGTCAGGGAAAACATTAAATTGAGGCGCCAAATGAACATTTCTGAGACGTTATTCAAAATTACGAGAGGTGGGAAGCAGCATTACTGTGTGTAGATAAACAATGATCTTTTTTGATGTGCTCTTTTATACAGTTAATAGACACAACAGATCTGAGTGCATGCTTGGTGTAACATACTGCAGTGTTTCGTCCTCACAGGAACACTTCAGAACAGAGGGACATTAGATGGAAGTAATGAGGGGATCACCAGCATTGAGTTCGACCCGACGGTATGAACACGCACAAATCAGTGTGTTTGAATAAATTATACATAGAAAAAAATTTGAGGGTTTCGAGGATCTATAATAATCCCTGAAACTGTCACTCCCTCCAGCCTTGCAGAGTTTTACAGTGACTTCAGCACAGCTTACAAATTCTCTGGCTTCGCTTGATGGTTGTGTACATTTCGTGTCACAGTGAATGCATTTTGCTTCAGTTTCCCTAGCACTCATTTCTGTGTGCACTGCAACCAGTGCACCCGACTTCAAATTGGCTCATTAGGACCTGATGTTGTGATTAACCAATTGCCTGGGTTTATGCACACAACAGACCTTCTGAGATAGTTTCTGCAATGCTTGTGCTGCTAAAAAAAATCAATAAATCTAGGATACTATCAAAGTATACCCAAATTAAATACTGTAACCAAATATTTCAATAATGTTCTGATGAGTTACAATGTACTCACAGAACTAATCAGCGCTGATTTAACTGAATTACAAGTGACTGTGTTGCAGCTTTTTGCCCTGCTTTGTCTGTTCAGTGAGTTAAACCCTCCTCCCTTTATTGGACTTTAGTTCAGGGCTTGTTAATGCCAAGACCCCCGAAGTATGCTGATTTCCTTCCTAAAATATAAGAACACCCATATTTTCACGTATACTCGTTATAATGATCCTCAATAATAGTGCTATAATGTGCACATTTGTGGAATAAATATAGAAAAACCCTATGTATATAATTTTCCTGTGTATATGCAGATGTTATCATCTTCCTGGTGTTAAAACAGTCCCAAGACAGTTTATAGAAATAAAATAACCCAAATTAATTGGAATTGTACACATTCTTTAGAAAGAAAAATGATTAAAAATGTTTTAATTTAAATGAATAATTCATTAAATTGTTGTGTTCAGATAACATTTCAATCAAGGCAACTCTCAAAATAGATTAGGAATAGAGTATAGGTAGTGATCTCGGCGGACTAGATCTGCTGTACTGATACTGCTGGTATGACTGTAGACATACTACTAAAACATGCTCATAACACCAGGGATGAGGATACAACACTATAGCAGATCTAGACAGGTGGTGCTGGGGAGGAGGAGGGCTGAGGAAAAGGCGCGCATTACTGAGCTGTACCAGGTTGGAAAGGGGATTGCATGCATGTGAAAGAGAGATTGATTGCTTGGGAGAACCAATCGGCAACTGGAAAGAGAAAACCCCTGCTTCAGATGAGATGAAGTACAGACTCATTGCTAATTAGCACATACCAATGAGCCCTCGGCTACTGCAGGATCTTTATTAGTAACATAAGGAGAATGTTCCTGTAAGGCTGTTGAGTTGATTATGCTGTGGAAACTGCTTAATGCATTGTGGGATGTGTCACTGTGCTTTTCCATCAGGGCACTCGGATTTTAGCTGCGTCATATGACAAGTCGGCTCTATTCTGGAGGCTAGAGGACAGCGTTCCCAAGGTAACAGAGCTTACCTCTCACCCCCCCAAACCTCCCATTCGCCAGTCTGTCTCTCTGAATTACTCTAGAGCATCATCAGATGAGACAGAGCAGTATGAACCATGTTGAAGATGTTTATTGCTGTGCCTGTTGAGATTCCATCGTGCTTTAAAAGACAGTGAGGCATTGGAGAGGTTTATGGGCTTAATGCAAACAGGCCAGATATGGGCCATTCTTACTGCGCAGGATTTTTATGATATTGGATGAAACGATCTCACATCTTATTGGATTAGGAAATACAGTTTTTTTTTTTTTTTATAACTTTTTATTTAGTTGAACATGGACACTCAACAAGACAGAATCAAGTAATGACATAGATAACAACAAAATGAGGTAATTACTTAGTTATACTGAGCTATGGTACACATAAAATATGACTATATACCTATATATACCTCATTGTAACACATAAACAAAACGAAGCAAGCCGGGTAATATCTTTGATAAAAAGAAAAGAAAAGAAAAGGGGAAACCCATTAACTTATATGAGTATGTCTTTATGTTCCTTATATGTCAGCCACTTTTCCCAGGCCCTTTTGAAATTGTCTTTTTTCAACCTTAATGTAAATGTAAGGTCTTCCATCACTTGGATTTCTTCGATGACTTCAAACCATTGTTTACAATTCAGTGTGGTGTCTTTATGCCAATTCCTTGTTATAACTTTTTTACAAGCCACCAGGAGAATCTTACATAAATATTGATCACTCTTGGGTACTGTACCTTTAATATTTCCCATAAGTAAAAAAAAGGAGGATCTGGGAACATTGTATCCAAGTATTTCAGACATGATTATCTGTACATTGTCCCAGAAGGACTGAATTTTCTTACAGCTCCAAAAAATGTGTGTATGGTCTGCTGCCAACTTTCCACACTGTCTCCAACATTCTTTTTGCTTGGCGACTTGTTTGCTTTTGATCTTAGGTGTTATAAAGAAGCGGATAAGACATTTCCAAGAAAACTCCCTCCATATTTGTAAGCTAGTGGTAGTATGATGTAATAGCCACATATCATACCAATCTGATTCTGGTATTACAATCTTTAATTCACTATCCCATTTAGATTTTATATACAATGTTGAGTAGGGGCTGCACTTCATTAACACCTCATATAGAGAAGAAATTAATCCAGGTAACATATGATTGTAGGCCTCCATCATCATTTTAGTAAGAGGATGAATATTATTTACTCTAATTTTCCTCTTTTTATTGTAGTAATCCCTTAGCTGGAAATATCTAAATAGGTCCTGATTTTTTAGTCCAAAATGATCCTTTAAATCCTGGAAACTTTTAATTTCACCCTTAGTAACTACGCAGCACAATGCGGTTATTCCCCTCTCCTTCCATTTATGAAATATTGGATCTTCCCTTCCTGACTTAAATTCTTCGTCATGTACAATCCACCTAAGTATTCCAATTTCTTTCTTCAATTTAAAATGTTTTACAATTGAGTGCCAGACCTTTAGTGAAAATGTCACTATTGGACCCAGTTTATCTTTAGTTTGCTCCTGAATTTCGCTCTCCCCTATAAGAGATTGCACTTGAGGATCTTGCATGTTTGTTTCTATGTCTTTCCATTTGGCTACATAGTTCGAAGAACACCAGCAAAAAATAGGACGCATTTGTGCCGCATAGAAATAATTTCTAAGATTTGGAAGTGCCATACCACCTTCTTCTTTAGGTAATTGGAGTGTTGAATAGCGCACTCGGGGTCTTTTACCCTCCCATATATACCTTGATATTAATTTATCCCATTCACAAAATTGCTTTGGTGGAATGTCCAGTGGAAGTGATTGAAATAAATAGAGTAAGCGTGGTAGAATATTCATTTTTACTCCTCTTATCCTATCACTAAAACTCATAGGATATGTGGACCACCTCTCAATGTCACTCTTTATATTACTAATAGTTGGGATATAGTTAGCACCATACAACTTTGTTAAGTCTTTCGTCAGATTAACTCCCAAGTATTTTAGGCAGTTTGCATCCCATTTAATGTCATAATTTTGTTTGAGTTCCGTATTTGGTTTACAGTTAAACATAAGAATTTGGGTTTTTGTTACATTTAATTTGTATCCGGCATAATTATTGAATTGTTCTAATACTTGCATAAGGTTTGTTAAATGCTTATTGGGTTCAGCTAAGTAAATCATAACATCGTCCGCAAAAAGACTAATTTTATGTTCTGTTCCATTAATTTCCACCCCTGGTAACGACGGATGCTGTCTGATTAATTGAGCCAATGGTTCTATATAGATGGCGAATAGTGAGGGGCTAAGACAGCAACCCTGTCTAGTTCCTCTTTCCAGGCAGAATCTTTCTGATAAAGACCCGTTTACTCTCACTCTTGCTGTCGGGTTTTGATACATTGACTTTATACACTGTATAGATTTGCTATTAAACCCCAATTTTCCAAGTGTTAAGTACAGAAAATTCCAGTCAACCCTGTCAAAGGCCTTCTCAGCGTCAAGGCTGGTTAGAGCCACAGGTAGTTTATTTCGATAGGCCCTATCTATTATATGGAGAGTTCTTCTAATATTTTCATATGTTTCTCGGCCTTTAACAAAACCTGTTTGGTCCTCATCTATCAAATCAGGTAGAAACCTTTGTATTCTGGATGCTAATATAGAACTATACATTTTATAGTCTGTATTGAGTAGTGATATGGGTCTATAATTTTGGCAGTGATCCTGATCCTTTTTATCTTTTGGGATTACGGAAATTATAGCCTCTTTCCATGACGGAGGAATTTTACCTTCTTTTAAAACCCAATTAAAAGCGTCTCTTATCAGTGGCGTCAGTTCTTTACTAAAAATTCTATACCATTCTGAGGGGAATCCATCACTCCCTGGTGCTTTACCTGACTTCAGCTTGCCCATGACACTTTGTAATTCCTCTGTAGTTATTTCCGCAGTTAACATTTTATTTTGTGAATCGCCAATAGAGGGTAAATCTAATTTATTTAGAAATTCTTGTACTTTTGTTCTATCCACAATGGTTGTCGATTTGTATAAGTCTTCATAATAGTTCTTAAAAATATTTTCTATATCTTTTGGTTCATGTTTAATTTCATTTGTTTTGGGATCATACAGTTTCGAGATTAAGTTATTAGTTTGCTGCTTACGCATTCGTCTTGCCAATAGTTTAACTGCTCTTGGACCTGCTTCGTAATAGTTTTGCTTTAAGAATCTTGCCTTTTTCTCTACTTCTAACTGTAATAAACTGTTAATTTCTTTTCTCAGTTTTCCAATTTGAACCATCACCTCTTTGTTAGCATTGCGTTTATGTTTACACTCCAATTGTTTCAATTCTGAAGTGAGTTTTTCATACTTAGCTACCCTTTCTTTTTTAAAGGTGCTTGTAATAGCTATTAATTTACCTCGAATCACTGCTTTAAGTGCATCCCATAGTATGGAGGGGTCCACCTCACCGTTGTTATTTTCCTCAATATACCTTTTTATTTCTGTGCGAGTTTGTTCAATTATTAATTTGTTATTTAAAATCCCTTGATTTAACCTCCACAGTGTGTTTTTCCGACCCCCTCCCAGGGAAATCCTCGCATATATCGCACAGTGATCTGAAACATCGGCTACTCCAATTCTACACTGCTGTAGTCTGTGTCTGTTTTCTTCTTGTAAAAGAAAGTAATCTATTCTAGAATATACCGCATGTGTGGCAGAGTAGTGACTTTAGTCTTTTTCTACTGGATGAAGTTCCCTCCAAGCATCAATTAGTCCCATTTCTATACACATATGATTCATGAATTTTGTTATATGCTTTTTGTTTCTTTTATTACTTGTTGTATCCATCTCGTGGTTTAGCACTATATTTAGATCCCCTCCACATATACAGACCCCCTCCATTTCCTTGGCCACAGTGTCGAATAACGATTTGAAATATTGCTTATTGCTTTCCGGTGGAGCATATATATTCACAAGGGTTACTAAGTTATTATTAATTGTTCCTTTGACAATTACATATCTCCCTTCTTTATCCTTTATTTCTTTTTGACACTCAAAATTTAGACTTTGTGGAATTAATATAATAACCCCTCTCCTACGGCGGTTTGGACATGAACTATAAAAAATACTTTTAAAACCAAATTTTTTCAGTTTTTCATGTTCCTCATTTGACATGTGTGTTTCTTGTAAGAAGAAGATATGTGTTTTTTCTTTTTTCAATTTGGCTATTACCCTAGACCTTTTGGCCGGATTCCCCAGACCATTAACATTCAAAGACATTATATCAATGACTTGTTCCTGCATGACTTTTTCTCTACAACAATCCTCGTGAAACGATAACCCCACTGCATAACATTTGAACAAGTAAGAACAACTGAACAACATTTACATAAATCAAAACCTTCTGAATGAACATATAGAGTATCTACTGACCTCCAATTGGACATGACCACCCATAGATTGGGATTTTGAGTCACTCTCTCCTTTAGGGGGAAAAACCTCAACTGAACGGAGGGCCCCCTTCTAGTTATGAGGTGCTGCCTACTAAAGGTTTTCGCACCCATACCAGATGAGCTTTCTTAGATGTCCTTGTCTCCCATATACCAAGCTTATATATGGAAACCCCTTATTATCTTATTTAAATTATACTTCAGTAGCTTTCGGCTGTCACTCGCGTTCTTTGTTCCCTCTTGACTTGGTGTAATAGACACTTGTTCACATCACAAGTAGAGGGTCTCCAACTAATTCTCCGTGTTTTTTCGCCGGAAATCCTCCAGCCGCTTCCGTACCCTTCTGCTTGCCTCTTCTCTCCGCTCTTTGGTGACCCGCTGCCAATCCGAGCTTTTCCTTGCCTCGAGTCGTTCCAAAGTCGTTGCAGTGCCCTCTGCCTCTTCAGGATCAGCTACTTTGTACCCTCTGTCTCGCAGATCTTTCTCGACTTCTTTCGCGTCGTTGTAAGATTTTACTCCATTATTCCAATGTATTCGCATCTTAGTAAATGGAGTCTGGAAGCGGATCCCCGCTTCTTTCAAAGTTTTCTTGGCTTTAGTGTATGACTTGCGTTGCTGCACCACCGCCGAGGGATAGTCATGATCGAAGAAAATCCTCCTCTCACCAATTGTGATTATTCTCTTACTCCAGGCTTTACTCAGAACCATTTCTTTCATACTGTATTGTTGAAAGTTCACAACGATAGCCCTCGGTGGCTGACCTGCTTTATGCTTCGATGCCAGAGCTCTGTGCGCGCGTTGAATTTGACAGTCTGCATCAATGCCGAGTTCTCTTCGTATGAATTCTTCAACAAACTGAATGACCGACTCCTTTTCTGTATCCTCTGGCACTCCGAAAATGCGTAGGTTATTTCGCCTGGACCGCGACTCCAGGTCAGTCAATTTATCTATCATCTTTTTATGCTCTTGTAAAAAATCTTGTAGTAGGCCATCGGTCTCTGAGCTCCAGCACTCCATTTCTTCAACACGCGACAAAGTGGTCTCAACCTTGTCGTTTTGTTCCTTTATTTCTTGTGTTGTTAGTGCGATTTTCTTATTGATTTCCTCCTTGAATTCCTCTAAATCGTGTTTCATTTGAGTCTTGAGTTCGTCTTTAAACGTGCCTAGCTCCACTTTCAGCTCACTACGAAGTTCTCGTATCTGTTTACTGATACTGTTTAAACCCGCGCTCACAGAGTCTGTTGTTTCCTGATCGCCATCTTCTACTCGTTTTTGCATACTGTCTGTCTCCGTTCGGCTACAGTCTTTACCTTGCCTTTCGGGGTTTCTTTGGGTTTTAGTCTTTGTCCCTCCACTCATTTCTCAACACAGATAGGTTACCAATAAGTATTAATAGAGTTTAGAGGAGTTTTAAAACTGATATAAGGGAGCTCACAGTTTAACCTGCCATGTTGCTTCGCGGCCCAACCGGAAGTCCAGGAAATACAGTTTAATGAATATGGGGTGAGCTTTAAGACAACAGCATGACACTCTTGTAGAAAAACAAATTAGAAATCATATTTATAAGTTTTATATAAGGTACAAAGTTCAAGGGGTTTGGCATAACAGGAGTGACTCATATGTGTCTGGAAATTTACTAGCGCGACAGAAAGGGTAAAAGGACACAGCTGCTCTTCTTAAAACAATCGGTCATGCTGAAAATGAGAGGAGGCTACTTTAACACGACACGATTGCTCCAAATGCTGTAAAATTGGTTGAAAATTTTATCCCCCTGGGTCCCCTTCCACCACGACTCGTCCTCGCTTCGAGCGGGTCTCAAACCCAGTCCTCCGGCATGGGAGGCGGGCGATCGAACCAGGAGGCTAAAGGCCATGACCTCTAGCGTCAGTTGCTAGAGCGCCACTTTTTGAGATCAGGGGAGTGAGGTTTACCTGCACAGCACGTACTGGCTGGCCTGCGAGAGAGAGACAGAGAGAGAAAGTACATGTCTGCCTGAATTTCTTGTCTGGGTCATATTTTACCCCCATATCTAAAGTAATAAAAAATCCTCAATAATTTGTTTAAACACTTTTATTCAGCAACAAAGAATTAAAAAAAGATTCAGATTTGCCCCTCATTAAAAGTATTGTTTTTCTAGGTTACACTGACGGGTCATTCTCGTAAAGTGACAGCAGCCAGATTTAAATACAGTCAAAGGCAGGTGGTGACGGGCAGCGCGGACAGGACCGTGAAGATATGGGACCTCCAGCGAGCAGCGTGTATGTGTATCAAAAATATGCAACTGATCACTCATGCATTAAACCAACAATGAGCACATCCTGCATCTGTCTGCAGTAATTTTGTTCAACGTATTAGCACAGTTCAGTCATTTCCATATTCCTCTCTCATTTCTACTCACAGGCATACAAACCATTGAGGTTTTGTCTTTCTGTAGTGATGTCGTGTGCTCCGAGTACCTCATCGTCAGCAGCCATTATGACAGAAAAATACGCTTTTGGGACAGCAGGTAAGAACAGGGCCATTACAACACCATCCACCGAGTAAACAACATTAAAAAAGAAACTGACAACATGGAAACCAATCTTAATAAATGTTTATGAAATGTTAGCATCTATTTAGTCTGACATGGTAGATAAAGTGTGTCTCACACTGAAAGGCTTAAATAAGATATTAGCATAGGATGCTTCCCTATTTATGTTTTCCACAAGGTCAGAATTCAAAACTACACTTGTTCATCACAGACAGTGAAAATGTTGTATGTCAAATTTGTATGATGCAATCTGTTTATTTCAATAGAAATCCACACAATCTGCAATATCGCAGATTAAATGCAGATTTTGAGACACTGACCAACAGAAAATGCATCTGGTTGTTGAAAACATATGTTAATTTGACTCTTTACTTCTTCCCAAAATGTTAAAATATTAAATGTTTAAAGTGCCCCTATTATGCCATTTCAAATAGGATCGTTCATGCAGTGTGTCACGTAGCTGTATGTGAACATAAACTATCTGCAAAGTTGTGACGCTGACAGTGCACGATTAATAAAGTTATTAAAAAGAGTCGGCTCACATTCGCGTACACAAGTCGTCAGCAATTTGAATCTTTTCTCTGTTACCGAGCCACGTCACTGGGTAACATATTTTGCATAATGTCCGCCCA
>JAUMHG010000274.1:0-10875 GCA_032359395.1 Enteromius anoplus
TTGTGACCGTTTTTCAGTCGTCTTTTGCAAACACTTGATTTATATAAGAAGTAGGAAACGATGGTGTTTGAGACTCATCCGTATGTTATGTACATGTACTGAACTGTTATTATTCAACCATGCCAAATTAAACTCAGTTTTCTATGTTTCCAATTCTATGGCACCTTTAATAAACACATTCACTGAAGAAAAGAGCGAGAAATAAAACTACGACTGACTTCAGTCACAGCCTCAGATGAAATAAACTGAAATAAAGCAGCAGATGATGATTAAACAACTCCACAAACAGCTTCAGCAGCTTCACAGATTACAGTCTGACTTTATTCCTGTCATATCTACAAAAAATCTTTGAGAGTTAATAGACATTTTACGGTGGCCGAGAAGTGCAAAACACAACAACAAATCGGAACACAAAAAAAAAATCTGAAAACCAAATAACAAATCCAGAATCAAAATTACAAATTAGAAAACACAATTTCAAATCTAAAAACAAAACAGCAAACCATAAAACACAACAACAACTCCGGAAACACAATAGCAAGTTGGAAACCACAATGACAAATCAGTCTAACTGGAAAAGGTAGGTATTTTGTAGATATTAAAATACATCAGTGAAAACAGTTATATTGAAAATTTGGGTGCATTAAATAACATTATGTGACTACAGAGAAGCAAGATAATATGAAGCACTGACGTAATGAATATGCAAATTGATGTATGACGTCATCTAGCGACTAGCTGGCTTTAGCAACTTGTTACTGAAAAAAGTTGGCAACACTGATGGCATCTTTCAGATGTATTTTAAGAGAGCGTGTGACGGCTACCAGAGAGAGAGAGAGTCCACCCAAAGGAGAAAATAGGCAGAAATAAAAACTCGAGGCAGCGATAGCTCATCTTCGAACCTTTAATGCTTGCCTGCACAACACATGTCAAAGAGTGAGCACAAAATAGGGATAACACTCTGTTAACGTAACAAACCAAAAAAAAAGATTAACGCGGGGGTGAGGGGATTAAGTCACCAGGAGAGCGGCCATCTCTGCTGCGCGCGCGCTCACATCATCATAACACACGCATCTCTTAAGGACATTGACATTTATGCCATAACCACCATCCAACGTCAGGTGAACGTTACAAGCGCAAACTCTTGATGTTGTGGTGTGTTAAAAGCATGTCTAGAATCACGCCATATGCATGTCTTTCTTGAAAATAGTGCAGAACACACTCCATTTTCCTCCTATGTAAACATAAACAAATCTAACTTCCTGTATGTCTTGATTGACAGGAGTTTTGTCCAATCAGCAGCAACTCCGCCTGTCACACAAAATACCTACCTTTTCCGGTTTGACTGATTTGTCGTTGTGGTTTCCGACTTGCTATTTTGTTTCCGGAGTTGTTGTTGTGTTTTATGGTTTGCTGTTTTGTTTTTAGATTTGATATTGCATTTTCTTATTTGTAATTTTGATTCTGGATTTGTTATTTGGTTTTCAGATTTGTTTTTTTGTGTTGAGATTTGTTGTTGTGTTTTACACTTCTCGGCCACCGTACTTGACCCTTATGTTACTATAATTAAATGTTGTTTTGGTTGCTGTATTTCAATAATAACAACCAGAAAAACCAAGCACAAATCTCATCAGGTCGTGATGATTATGTTTGCTCTATTTTATACCTGAATCTCTGAATTGATTTGAGAGTCTATAATCTGTGTTGTTTGTTCTTAATTGACAATGACATTTTTAGGATTAAAGCTGAACTCTTTTTTTTTTTGCCCATCATTTTATTATCAGTTGTTCTGATGACCACCCAAATTACAGTTCTGTAAGGCACACGCAGACATCAAGAATCAGCGTATGAATCTCAACAATGGTGATAAACCACGTATTCATAAAAACAGATCAACTCTGAACATACTAATAACACACTAATAAAAACATCACATAAAAACAGCAAGAATAAAAGAAAATTGTAAGAATAAAAGAAAGACAATTCTGCTCATAATTTATTCATGTCGCAATGCATGATGGGAGCTATTGATGAGTTTTAATTGGTGGCTCTTAAAATGCACTGAAGCATTTGTTGGTCACCATTGTTGAGATTCATACACTGACTCTTGATCTCTGTGTTTGTGTGACTAGCAAGCCTTTTTCAATTTTAAATCAGAGCCATAAAAAATCCTTCCTAAATGTTTGGAAAATTCAGGGTGTTTGCCTGTTATTACAAGGCTTTCATTGTCAATTAAGAACATTCAACACAAAGAATACAGAGTGAAAATTCAAGTCAGACATTTGGATAATAAAACTGTCCAAACACAAAACCGGCATAATCCTCATCACCTGATGACTTCTGCTCTTGGTTTGTCTGGCTGCTATAACTCAATTACAGCAGCCAAAACAACATTAAACTCTACTAATATAAGTGTTAAAAGCCCGATTAAAGCACACACTGACACTGGAACAGTGACACACAAATTGTCATTTTCTCCTTAAACACAAAAAAATGCTTTCTTCTCTAGAAAGTTTTTTTTTTATCAGGGTTGGAGCTAAACTCTGCAGTGCATTGGACCTCCAGGGTAGGATTTGGTGAAGCCTGAGACATATGTATATCAATACTGGATGTCCAAAAGATCTCATAAAAACTTTCATTCTGGCTTGTCAGGGGACGTCATTTCAATATCTGACAAAGACGTTTGTTCAGTGGGAATAGTCATACAGACAATAAATCTTGTTTGTTTATAAATAATCTGTATTCAAATGGATAATCATGTTGATAGGCTCTTTTTTGTGAAAAACAAATGACGTCCCAAAAAATTAAGCCAGATTAGGTCAAATGTTGAACGTCAAATTGACGTCCAATTTGGGTCATAGTTGGACGTCCAAATAGTGGACGTAGTTTGGATGTTGAATAGATGTCCAGAATTGGTCATGGACCGACAGACCCAAAATAGACATGAAATGCATGTCTATCCAACGTCCAATGTTTAGTGGGGTAAGTTACTTTTATTTAACGGCACAATTTTTTACAGTGCAGTGATGTCAATTAAACTGTTTCTAATAAAATTAAAAATTGTTAGTTAATAAATGTAGTCTAGTAAAGCTGATTTTTTTTTCCAGGAACATGGTTGGGAACCACTGATCTAAACTATTCACACAAAACAAATCTAATTATATTTAACATGACATTGAGGGACTCACCGCTGACAGTCACATTGAATGACTGGTGTATGATGTATCTGCTGCTGCTGCTGGTGATGTCAGCTTCATAAAGTCCAGTGTCTTGAGTTGTGATGTTCAGAGATGATTCATGAACAGATAATGGCTGCCCTTTAAATCTCCACTGTATCCCTCCATGTCTCTGTATACCAGTAAGATCAGCGAGTAGAGTGACTGAATCTCCCTTCATCACTGTCACCGGCACTGGCTTCACTTCAGTATCAGGAACAACTGAAAAACAAAAACACACAAATTCTGTGAGACATCACTTTTCTAACAGTCACTAAACAGATGTCTAATGATTTTCTTCAATACTTTCAGTGCTATTTTCTGCAAAGCTCTCAACCCACTGCGCAATGTGACGTAGTGATGTCTTTTCGATGTCATTTTTGACGTCCAATTTCCATCCATTGATGGGGTTGTTTTGTAACGCCAGGTGATGTCTTTTTTCGACGTCTACCGCACGTCTAATGTTGACGTCGGTGGGATCTCCATGTAAATGCTAATTAGAGTCCAAAAGCAGTCCAAACGTGGTCGTTTGTGGACATCTTTTCAACATAATATATATATACATATAAAGAGAAGTTGGGGTAACAGTGCTTTTCTCAAGTGTCTCAGTCGTGGTATCAGTTATTGATTATTCACTAACCCCACCCACTATCCTTACTGTACCTGGGACTCAAACTCACAGTCTTTGGATTACAAATCCAACTCCCTATCCACTAGACCACAAAATTGTTTTTTAAAACAATATAATATAAAAAATAAATACTAACTTGATTATAGGATATATGGTCTACCAAAAAAGTTTTTATGATGTCTTTTTATAACGTCTTTTGGACGTTCAGTATTGATATACATATGTCTCTAGATCAGACAATTTGTGTGTCACCGTTCCAGTGTCAGTGTGTGCTTTGGTTGGGGTCTTGACCCTTAAAGCAATAATATGTAATGTTGTTATGGTTGCTATGCTTCAGTAAAAACAACCAGACAAATCAAGCGCAATATTCATCAGGTCCTGATGATTATTTTTTATTACTTGAATATTTGATTCGAATTTAGAGTCTATAATCTGTGTTGTTTTGTTCTTTGTTGACAATGACATTTAAATGATTGCAGCTGAACACTTTTTTATTTTCTCACATTTTATTATCGGCGGTTCTGACTCCCTCAAATCAAAGATTTCTGGAAGGCAAGAATCAAAAATCAGCGTATGAATCTCAACAACGGTGATAAACCATGTTCTCAGAAAAACAGATCAACTCTGAACGTAGTAGTAACCAGTGATGCCGGTAACGCGTTACTTAGTTGCACGTTACTCTAATATGACCAATTTTTCCAGTATCGACTAATCTAACGCGTTACTATTTCCATACCAGTAATCAAACTAAAGTTACTTGTCCAAGCCACTGTGTGTTACTATTTCTTACATTTTTTAAGCAAAACCTATTTGGTTTCTTCTTGTGTCTCAGGGAGTGACGTCACGTATGGGACAGGTAATTTTTTCAGGACAACTCACTAACCAAGGGCCACGAGGTATGCGTTTTCTAGCTGGAAATATAGTTTCTATTTTAAGTTTGTATCAGCCAAAGATGATAATATTAAGGTTTGTTGTAGAGGTCTGCATTCTTCATTCGGGAGCCGCGAGACCCAACCAGACCTTCTTGTGGCGCGGGAATAAATTTCGAAATAAAACGCGGAAGGGGTCGGTAACTCTGGTGTAATTTGATCGGGAGCGGGCGGTCTAACAATATAGTGTTCCCGATGTTTTTTTTCAGAACAGCATATCTGTGATTTCCTCATTCTTATTGAGCACTGGTACAGCCAGTGTTCACCACTGTTACACATGCTAAGTGCATGGACCAGTGTTTTTGCGCACATCCAGCAAAAAGCACAACCAGCGCTTTACCAACATGAACAAAGTAAAGATGTGCTTGAAGGACGTTCAGCTTGCATTAGAAAACGGTCAGTTTAATGTTAGGAAACCCACATCAGGCAAGTCTAATGTATGGGAGTCTTTTTCATGCGTCATGGACGGAAATGGGGAAAAAATACCCTTTGCGCGATGTGATAAATATAGGCTACAATGTTGAACATACATTTATTTTAATTTATTTTAGTTTTGCAACACATTTTCCATGATGACATATAAATGTGAAAAGCATCTTGACAAGACGAATAAAAATAAATACAATCCTACAATTTTGTCTGTTCTCTCTCTCTTTTGGTAGTATCCACTTTAAATGTGAGATTTTGGAAACCAGATCTAAATTTAGCAGGAACAGTCGGGTCGGGTAGAAAATTATGAATAAAGACTGAAAGTAACTAATAAAGTAACGTGTAATCTAACTTAGTTATTTTAAAAAATAAGGAATCAGTAAAGTAACTAAGTTACTTTTGAAAGGAGTAATCAGTAGTCAGTAATTTGATTACTATTTCAAAGTAACTATGGCAACACGGCTAATAACACACTAATAAAAACATCACATAAAAACAGCAAGAATAAAAGAAAATTGTAAGAATAAAAGAAAGACAATTCTGCTCATAATTTATTCATGTCGCAATGCATGATGGGAGCTATTGATGAGTTTTAATTGGTGGCTCTCAAAATGCACTGCAGCATTTGATGTCACCATTGTTGAGATTCATACGCTGACTCTTGATGTGTGTGTTTGTGTGTCTGGGAAGCCATTCTGTTATTTTATTTTTTGATCAGAAGACCCATAGAAAAATCCTGTCATTGTCAATTAAGAACATATAACAGATTAAACAGAATGAAAAGTCAATACAAAAATTGTCATTTTCTCCTTTCACACAAAAAAATGCTTTCTTCTCTAAACGTACTGGGTAAAGTTACAGTGAAGTAACAATTTCACCTAAAGTCAACAGAACCCATTCATGTAAATAAAAAGTTAGTTCAAAGAGTTATTTTTTAGTTTAATCAAATTCACCTGAGCATGTCAATCAGTGTATAAGGATCATTAGAAACTCACAGGTAGGTACGTTTTTTTTATCAGGGTTGGAGCTAAACTCTGCAGTGCATCGGACCTCCAGGGTAGGATTTGGTGAAGCCTGAGACATATGTATATCAATACTGGACGTCCAAAAGACATCTTAAAAACTTTCATTCTGGCTTGTCAGGGGACGTCATTTCAATTCTGACAAAGACGTTTGTTCAGTGTCCAATGTGTATATCACAACTGACATAGACGTCCAAATGACGTCCCAAAAAATTAAGCCGGATTAGGTCAAATGTTGAACATCAAAATGACGTCCAAGTTGGGTCATGGTTGGACGTCCAAATAGTGGACCTAGTTTGGACGTTGAATAGATGTCCAGAATTGGTCATGGACCGACAGACCCAATATAGACATGATATGCACGTCTATCCAACGTCCAATGTTTAGTGGGATCAGTTGTCTCCACTTAAAGAAAGAGGTGTCTGATTCCACACAAATATGAGCTCAACTAGCTCTGCCTGATAATTATTATGAATACTTAGGAGCATATTTTATGAGAATTACATAGGACATCGCATGTCTGTTTTATTAAATCATGACATGAGATTTTAGCTGCTGCAAATCTTCTGAATGAGCCGAATTTACAAATGAATCATTCAGTTCTAGACTACTGTATTTGTGAACCAGCTGACTGAAAAGAATTGGCTCAGTAGATTTGGTCACGGAATGATGTAATGATGTGAGGTGCGTAATGATCGATAAACAGTAAATGATTTATAAAAGTTTAAGGTATAATGTATACACTCAAAAAATGACTCTTTGAACTAATTTAATTCAGTTATGTAATCATGCATCCTGTTTCCACACAACCAAATTGGGTTTTATTTACATGAATGGAATTTGTTGAATTCATGCAAACTCTTTGCGTTGTGTCAACACAGTTGAATGAGGAAGAATCAATGTGAAATTGTCTCTTCACTGTAACTTAACCAGTGAACAAAGCATTTTTTTATGTTTGTAAGTAGAAAATCACAATTATAACAGCCAGACAAGCCAAGAGCAAAACTCATCGGGGGGGATTTCAAAAAGCTTGGTTAACTTATCATTTGGTAAATCATAATCTCTGAATTGATTTACCCCAAACCTGCATACCATGAGTATTTCAGTTTCAAATCACCCTAGAAGAGTAAACTTTATCAACTTCCTACTGGTTACTCAGAGTTAATGCGCATGCATAAAGACATTTTCAGTGGATCGCTTATTTCATGAGTCAAAATGGAAAATGAGAGCAGCATATATCACAGAGGTGGAGTTGGAAGTTTTAATGCACGCGTATGAAGAATTCAAGCCAATAATAATAATGAAAAAAAAAGCAATACGACTAAAAAATAAAAATATAACGGACAGAGTAAATGCTTGAGTGTATTAAATTGCAAATTATATTTTATATTACGATATTTTTTATCGTCCACAATAATTAAGTACACCTTCTGCATCCCTTTACGGTTAAATCAGTACGAAAGCGTTTACTTTTCCAGCCATCCATTTATTTAGGTTAAAATAACAATGCATATTGACTATGAATATATGGTTTCTTATTTAACAAGGTGTAATCCTTCTGGAGCCAGAAGAACACAAAAACATTCTGCAAAAAGCTAATATTTGATTACATAATTACTGAACTATTTATTAAACAGGATTCAGTATATTCTTTCTGTCATGGAGCTAATAGAGAACAGGCCGAAGCCCATCTAATTGGTGGGGGTCCACCACCACCTCCCTCCCTCACCCCATCTGAGGGGCTGGCTCTGTCCCTTAATAAAGGGCGACCAGTGGTTGCTGGCGTTCCAGGCACTTCATCACACACTCCATGCACAAGTAACATGGTGAAATGTAAGTTTACCACTATGATTTGTATGACTTAATAAGATTATCATCTGTCACTTAAAGGCTTTTAGAAGGCTTTCATGAGCATGGTTTTGCGCTGCTCGTCAGTGAACAACAGCTGTGTGTAATATATACGGCTCAATGTGAAATCAAGTGGCATTTACCGCTGACTACATGACTGGCTATACTGACAAAATGTGCAAACATATTGACCGATCCGGATCGTGACATCTCTAATTTTAATCAAATTAATTTTTACAAATCCTGTCTCTCAATAGTTCATCTCACTTATTGTGTGTTGTGTGCAAAAATCTTTAGGGGTCTCTACAATCTATCTTCTTCAATACAAGGAGGGTGGCTCTCTCCTCTTATGATGTGGTATGCTCTTCCTGGACTGACCCTGATCCCACGCAGACACTTAAACCCAGACTTGAGAATCCCTTTGGTCGACTCCACCTTGGCCCGTGTTCGGCTGTGTGGCACGTAAAAGGTCTGTAGTCCGGGATCAGGCTCAGGGTAGGGTAAATATGGTAGACAAGGGTATCCTCTGTCCAAATACAGTAAAAAAAAAACATTGCATACAGCAACAACGGACAATTCTGGCATCATGCACAGATCCTGGTCATTTTGCCTCCACATTATGATGTGGGTTGCCTCAAATATTACCTAGAGTTAGTGGAAAAAATGAGTTTCATGATTTCAACAAGGCAAAAAATTAAGAACACAAAATGAAGTTGTTACCTGCACATTGATACTATGAACAGATTTCCTGTCTCCCTCATTTACTGAAGGAGCTTTAATAGGAAGGTGGGTGCCATTAATGCACCCAATTACATTTGGAAACCCTGAAATAGAAAGTCATATATGGAAGTATAAAGTGTGTGTGTGTGTGTGTGTGTGTGTGTGTGTGCAGGATGAATACATGTATAGAAATAAATAGAATGGCTACATATTACAGTTTTTCTCAATTGTTTACACACAATTACTTGTACTTGAGATACAATGACTGCAGCATGTAACTGATGCACCAACCCCCTGAACCAGTTCTTGCAGGTTTAAAACACACTTTTTTCAAAACACTACACACAATTCTCTGCATTTGGCACAATTTTCATGAAGAAAATCTCTTGTTTTCACGAGGAACGCACTGCCTTCAAAATTGTAAATACAGTTGCCCTTCTTTACTTACTCATCACACGGGTAAACACCACCTGTCACACATCATTTAGAAATAGAGCTTTATAAAATTTATTTTACTTGTTTATCTTCTTCAATATTTTCCGTTTTTTCTGCCTGGAGATGGAAAGTGTATGACCGAAATCCACACACACGTATACCCCTTATCCAAGTTATGGAAGATGCATGTGGAGATATAGCAGTTCCGGTGCTAGGCCAGGGAAAACATTGTTTGTGATGTGGATGAGGTGCTGTGGCCAGACCCAAACAGAAGAGAGGATGCATCATAGCTGTTTTTTTCCCCCTGTGACTACAAATCTACTGACAATAAGCCTGACTAACCAAAATTAGTCTGGCTTGTACTCTAATCTTGTTTTATTAAACAGGCCCAATCTCTCTCTCTCTCAAAAACAAACAAATAAATACTACTAATAAAAATAAATAAACCTCCAAAATGTGTGTCAAAATAGCCGACTGAAGAAACTCTCACCTTCAAAGATGCTGATGGCGTCGGGACACAGATTTATGAGGGATGGAGAAGATCTGAGCTGTTTTCTGGGATTTCCTATGTGGTTACTATGTGGTTGTTTTGGTTGTTAGGTGGCTGTTAACTAGTCAAAACAACTTAACCCAAAACTATGACATGGTTCGACTCTCTTCTGTAAGTCTGTGGGATGTTTTAAACTATTTATACTGTGAAATATTTACTACTTGCGTTCCTCAAAAAGTTTTAATTCACAACTTTAAGTCCAACAAAATCTTGCACACTATGCACATCCAACAAAGCATCTTTTGTTTCCGTTTCTGTTTTCCCAGCAGTTCATGTCTGTTACGTGATAATACTGAAGCTGTGCTCTGATTGGTCATCACTGCTTCTTCTGCTGCTTCTTCTTCTTCGGTGTTTATTGGCGGTTGGCAAACCAACTTGTAGGTGCATTACCGCCACCGACTGGACTGGAGTGTGGACAGAATACATGCTT
The DNA here is from genome assembly GCA_032359395.1 of Enteromius anoplus. NCBI lineage: Eukaryota > Metazoa > Chordata > Actinopteri > Cypriniformes > Cyprinidae > Enteromius > Enteromius anoplus. The sequence continues at coordinate 10,210 of JAUMHG010000274.1, forward strand.
GTAGAATAGACATACTACGTTGATGAGTGACAATTCAAAATAAATAAACAGTTAAATACAATTCAAACAAATAAAAACTGTTTAAATTCTTTTGCTTAATTTTGTTTCTTGAATAGATTTAATAATGTTGTCGTGCATTGCTTTTTCCTTTAGTACCTGTTATGGAAAAGTCTTTGTGCTCAACATTAATTAGTGACTGAATAAAATGACGTCTTTCATTGTTATATTTCTTGCAGTGAAGTATTACATGTTCAACTGTCTCTTGTTGATTACAGTAAGATGATTTCCAATTTTAGTTTGGTGGGTTTGACTAATATGACAGTTCTGGAACATATGACATCATATCCACAAAACAAAACATATGAGATATAAATTGTGACTGGAGATTTAATCTGTAAATTTGAAAATATATGCACGGATTAAAATTTAAATGTATGATTTTATTTGGAAGAATGAACTACACTTGAGGAAATATAATAACAACTAATTTGATTTGCTTTTTGAACAACGGTAAAAATAGTAATAAAAGTTATAATTTACTATTAGGTTATTTTATTCATTCATTCATTGTCCAACAGTATGATTGGGTCTTTTAAAGTGCCCCTATTATGCTTTTTCAAAAATTATTGTTCATGCAGTGTGTCATGTAGCTGTATGTGAACATAA
>JAUMHG010000274.1:13800-46560 GCA_032359395.1 Enteromius anoplus
GTAGCAGAACAAGGTCATACACGGGAAATCTGGCAGGTTTGGAAAACGCTCGGAATTGCAGCATGGGAACTAACAATTCTTCGCAAGGAACTGGTAAAACATCGCTGTTTAAATAGGGAACCAGTAATGAGTAACACCTGAAACTAATCATAGTTCCGGGATGCGTGTTACAGGGAAATCCGTCCGGGTGGAACTAATACTCGGGAGAAGGTTCCCGCTGATGCCGTTCGGGACGAGCCACAGAGGCGCGGCTTATAACAAGTTAAAACATTCACTAATATTAACCTTCAGTTAGCAGTACTTTAGTTGGTGTTCACTAGTCTTCAATCCACTGAAAAAAAAATCATATAAACAATTCTCATTTAGAAACTTACTAGCACTTTTCATACTTACTTAAAAGAAGCTGATAGTAATTCAGTGTCATTCTGAAACAGAAAAAAGCTAAATAGAATTTTCTTGTCAAATTCAGGGCAATAAGCTCTCATTGAACTTCTTTTGTTAAATGTTTAAAATGTAAACTCAGATACAAATTTTGATTTATTATAGTTATTAGAAAGCATTAATAACTGCCTTGTAGGTGTTTATGATATTTAGTTAGCAGCTGGTAGTTAAGAGCTGGTTAGCAGTGTGTGATGGTTATATCTGTGTGGTTCTGTTCTGATCATTCTAGTCTCTCTCTCACAGCTTCTCTTGTTTTGTGTTTTTCTTTCTCTTTCTGTTGCGTCTTTATTCTGCAGCACTGACACACACACACACACGAGCGGGAGGAGGCAGAGCTGACTCATTCTTCCTCACCTCACTTCCTGTTGCCCATAAATGGACAGACAGGAAGTGCAGCTCACACACACACAGCAGTCTCTCTCTCTCTCTCTCTCTCTCTCTCTCTCTGTTTTCTCTTTGTGTTTCTTTCTTCTATTTGTCTGAGGTCAATCCTTAAATCTCAATGATTCTTTGTGTGTGTGAATGTATGTGTGTGCCCGTGCACGTGTGCGTGTGTGTGTGGGTCTGTGTAAGCTTACGGTAGGATACATTTTTACCTTACATCAAGTGCTGCCGAACCTAAAAACAACAAAATAACATCTGCAGAAACTTCTAGAAATGTGTTTGAGGGAGTGTGAGTGCCTGCGCGTGTGTGTGTGTGTGTTTGTTTGTTTTGCCTCACAGTGTCTGTCAATGTTCCTGTTTCCTAACAGATCCATTTGTTCAGATGAAATGGGTCTGTTTATTAATTATGATTCTAATCAATCTCACATACAGTTCATTCATTCGCTGAATCACATCAGGAAGTATCTGTCTGTGTGTGTGTGTGTGTGTGTGTGTGTATGTTTATGTGGTTTATGAGGACACAAATGTGTATAATGACATGGGTATGACATAGTTATTACAATATGAAGGTGATTTATGAAGATATTTTCAGTGTCCCCGTAATTCAGAAATCTTTAAAAAATATATACTAAATGGTGTTTATTTGAGAATCTAAAAGTTGTCGTGTTGTTGTGTTTCCTGTAAGGGGTAGGTTTAGGTGTAGGGTCAGTGTAGGACAATACCACATACAGTCTGTACAGTAGAAACACCATTACACCTATGAAGAGAGAGACCCCAGAAAACATTATGAGTCTGAGCTCAGTTTGGGTGCGTCTGTGGGATTTTTCTGCTCCAGTAGCTGAAAATGCTGCGTCATTTACTAAACTAGCAGAAAAACTCTCCTCAACAAACACACATCATCCAAACACTAGTTTAGTCCTGAACTCACTCCAGCCTGTCACCCATCCTCAGAGCCACGGGGACACGCCCCTTTCATGTGTTAATTGCAAAAATGAGTGCATAAATAGATTAATCAGTATGAAAATCTAAAGAAACAAGCTAATATATAGAAAAATAAATATATGTACTGGTGTACACATCCAGTCAACCGCTTTTGAACAGTTTGATCCTTCAGAAATCATTCTAATATACAGATTGCTGCTCAAGAAACATGTATTATTATTATGTTGAAAACAGCTGAGTAGAATTTATCAGGTTTCTTTGACGAATATAAAGAACAGAATTTACCTGAAACAGAAATCTTTTATAACTTTATACATTTATTTATCCTCACTTCATCAGGTTAAAGCATCCCTATTAAATAACAGTTTTAATTTCTATAATTTCTTTCCACAAAAAATCATTTGAAAGGAATAGTGCATAATGTTAGAGAAGCTTTTTATTTCAGATAAATGCTGAACCTCAGATGTTTCTTCAAAGAGGGCTTCAACACTGATAATAATCAGAAATGTTTGTTGAGCAGTAAATCGGTATATTAGAATGATTTCTGAAGATCATGTGACACTGAAGACTGGAGGAATGATGCTGAAAATACTAAATTAAATTCAAATGAATTCAATCCGGAGCTCGCTGTAATTCTGCTGTTTGCTGAACAGAGTTGTCATGACACAAACCCTCTTAAGATCTTAAAAAAGCCCTGCATGTCTCTGTCAGAGGAGCTGATGTGAATGACGCACAGCTGAAGGACAGACAGACAGCCATATTCACAGATTAAGGATGCTTGAAGAAGCTATTACAGTGCATTGAGTGAGTGAAGACCAGAATAACATGCCTGTCCTGTTTCAGCTCTGTCCTGACGCTTGCCATCTTACGCAGGTTCATCATCCACTACCAGCGCTTATTAATATCTCAGTGTTTATAGACAGAGAAAAAACAGCTGTTTATGTTTGTACAGGAAATATGGGTGGAGGATGTTAGATGTGAGAAGGTCTTCTGTCGAAGAACCTTCTGTGAATGTGTTTGATGAAGAACATCTGGCCGCTGAGGTTTCAACAGCACTCATCTGTTACAGTTTTCTTATTATTGAGAATTGGAATTGAATGCAGCTTTCTCAATGTCTTTTAGCTGAAGTAGAACAGTATAAAACAACTGAAATTAAGAGCTGCACTCCTAAAAAAAAGAAGCTGCTTCACAATGCTGTAGAGCAGGGTTTCTGGAAGAGTTGGAGCTGAACTCTGCAGTGGATCGGACCTCCACGGGAAGATCTGAGCATCCCCGGAGTAGAAGATCCTTATTGTCTAAATTCTTCCATAAAGAACCGGTTGTTAGTGAAAGATTATAAAAAGGTAAGAAAGAGATGATTCTTTGACTGACGCTTATAGTCAGTGTATATGGACAACAATAATAATAACGTATATATTTGACCCAGACCAGGCGTGGACTTCTGCTGGTCTAAAACACTCTGAAAACACAGATTAACTGATTTCAAATGTCAAAAACAGGAGCTGCAAAGCATCCTTTGGTAACACTTTGAATCCTCTTGAGAGATTCTGCTAACAGTATGTAACTAATCAACTCCATGTTAACTATCAGTCAGTACTAGTAGACCGTCCACTTACAGTTTTTTACAACTGCTGAAGCACAGTTTTGAAAACTGGAGCCCGGTTTGTTCAAACACTACACACCTTTAACACAACCCTACACCAAAGCAGCACAACACATCAGATCATTTGTAGAATGGAACACTTTTCTCAAAACTATACACGACTTTACAAAAACAATATTCTGTTCCCGAACGAAACACACACATTTCTGACTGAAGCAGTTACACACTGCTGCTGCTAACCTGAAACACCTTTATCGAGTCTAATTCTCAGGGATGAGAGTACTGTACATGAAGAACACAGAAGAAGTGCAACTACACAATAGTTCCCCAAACACTACACAAGACCAATGCTGCAGGAAAATATCATTGATTTCTCTCCACTCACCCGAATCAGTCAACATGCAATCCGTCCAAAAATGTGAGAATGTGAGGTGTGTTGTAAGGACCCATTTTGGCATGACGGAGGAGAACCCCACGCTGTGAAATGGCAGCGCAGAGGGTGACGTTACCCCCACATTGCCCTGTGGCCAACAATATACCTGCCTCTCCTTCTTGCTTTTGTGAGGTTGAACCCTGCCTCATCAACGTATATGAATTCATGCAGGATATCCTCAGCACCCATCTGCAAAACTCTCTGAAATACAGTGAATGACAACATTGTGTAGTTCAGGATAGGTCTGTCATATTAGAGTCAGTGTAAAAAAGTAATGTGTGGAGCATGCGACATCACAGTGCTATAGCGAACAATACAAACCCGCACATTCATCCTCAGCTTATTTCTGAGGCTTTGATCATAGATTACCTTCCTTGGTCTTACTCATCCTCATCCTCATCCACTCCTCTGGCTCTGCCTCTGTTTCCACAAGCAAAATAATCTTACTTCAAACAGAAAACAAGATTATTTAGCTTTTTAAAAGCAAAAAGTCACATAATTTTAGCTTGTTTTTTTCTGAAAACAAGACAGTAATTTTTTCTTGTCTAGAAAATCCTTCTTGATTTCAGAATTTTTGATATTTTGGCTGGAAACCACACAAAAAATGTAGTCTTTGAAAGCATTTTTTGCAGTGCAACGTTGGTACCCATTGCTCTAAAACTGAAGAGCTCACCTGTTGCCCTTTTATAAAGCCCTATATGTGACAGTTGTTTACCCATGTGATGAGTTAGTCGTGAAAACAAGAGATTTTCTTCATGAATATTGTGCCAGATGCAGAGAATTGTGTGTGGTGTTTTGAAACAAAGTGTGTTTTAAACCTGCAGTTTGAGTGTAAAGCAGGAATTGTACTTGTCGTCCAGCAGAATCCTTTCGGGGGGTTGGTGCATCAGTTACATGATGTAGTCATTGTGTCTCAAGTACAAGTAATAGTGTGGAAACAACTAAGAAAAACTAATAGGTTTGGTCCTCTTCTTCTTCACATTCTCCTCCTTCAGGTCTTCCTTGGCCTCTTCCTCCTTCTTCTCCTCTGTGAATTCCTCCTCTCACCTCTTCCATTTTGGTTGAAGGCAGGTGAACCTACCTGCTGCATTTTTATAGTGTTTAAACCTGATTGATGTGTCTACGATAGATCAATCGTGTGTTTGAGCCCCTGATGGCTGTGGGGATTTAACAGTCAGTGCTTTGGAATTGCAGGGAAGTGACATCATGATATACTTCCGTGTCTGATGTACACAAGTGTGTCTAGTGTTTTGCAGTAGTAGTGTGAAGCTTACAGTTGTGCAAATCTAGCCTTGTGTTTTGCTCCTTGAGTGTAAGGTTTGCTAATTGTGGGAAAAGTTTCATTTTAGTGCAATCATAAAAACTATAATACAGTTAAACACTTTATTCTGATGTTTCCACAACATAACCTAAACCTACCCTAACTAGTCTACTCTGAGAGTCAGTAGACATGTAGTTGTGAATTAATGAGAATTAGTTGACGTGTAGTAGCAAAGTTACTTATAGTTAGTAGAATCTTGTAAAGCTTGTGTTGTCCTCAGCTGCGCAGGAGAGCGCTCTGTTGGTCTGATCACGAGGACTGCGTGTGTTTACTGTGTAGGGCCCTTGTTAGGGCCGGGGCGGGATCCCTCACAACTCATCCAGGAGTTTCCTTCTGTCTTCTGTGAGTGGGCTCTCCTACACACTCTCTCTCACACACACCATACACACACACAGCTGAGTCACCATCACCAAACCTAATCCCACACACCAGCTTCTCCTCTCACTTCTACAAACACTCATCCTACTTTTGAAATTCAAGCTTGGCTTCTTTTGAGTGTGTGTGTGTGTGTGTGTGTGTAAGCGTGTGTGTAAGTGAGAGAGAGAGAGCGTGTGTGTAAGCATGTATAAAGAGTCCCCATAAATCACAGAAACCAACACGCGCGCGCGTGTGTGTGTGTGTGTGTAAGCATGTGTGTGTCTCGTCTGAAAGATAAGCGCAGCTGTATTGAGTGTGTTCTGCTAATTTCCGGTCTTCTCCGGTCAGGTTTGACCCATTTCAAGCCCCAGTAGGATCTGGCCTGAATCAGCTGCTTCTGAACAGGCTCAGGGGTTTGTGCGGCAGCAACTTTTGTATCCCCACGTAATTGGATGGATCTCATAAAGAGGTCTGGCTCCTTTTTCACCCTATATATCAAAATATATGTACAAATTCCATGTGAAGAAAATGAAATGTGTTTTTAGGACAAACAGTTACATTGTGACATTATTTATTTAATTCAGTAAAATGCATGCTGCCATTAAGTACTTCAAGTGCTTCACTTTTATTTATTATTTATTATGTTGCTATTTTCATTTTAATATAAGTTAGTTTTTGGTACCTTTTGTCATTTTTGTTTGTTTGTTTTTAATATGTCTGTATAGTTCTTGTTTATTAGTTTTAGTTTATTAGTCATTTATACTGAATGCAAATCAGAAATGTTCCCTTGTTAACAATCTGAAATAAAATCAATAACGTTTTTTTTTTCAGTTAACTTTTTGTTTATGGATTTATTATATTTAGTTTTATTTATATACATGTGTGTGTGTGTTTGTTTTGTTGTTTATTCCTATTGGGTGGGGTGTGAAGGTGGTTTTGGGGCAAATGGTTCAGAGACCAATTTTGAAACAAATGGAAATAAAATGTGAAATTTTAAGTAGAACTGAAACCAAGACTCCTACACTTGCTTCTTGTGAAAGACTTGTGTATTTTGTCTGTTTCTGTGGCCATCGTTGGAGGCAGATGGAGTAGATCATGTCTTCTAACCAAACCAGCAGCGAGCGAAGGAGCTTCCCGGCGCCCTCTAGAGGCAGCAAAGCAGTATGACTGTGTCTCACACACAGCCTAGTGTGTGTGTGTGTGTGTGTGTGTGTGTGTGTGTGATGAAGGCCCAGGCTTCAAGTGTGTGTTCTGACCCCAGTGTTTCACTCATACACCAGTCCTGCCCAGATGTCCTCCAGCGAGTGAGCGTTTGGCTGGATGTGAACATGTGACGCAGACCTCGAGGAGGTATTTTCCTGATAGCAGGTTACAGGAATTCATCTTCCATCTCAGAGTGAGGGAGGGTCAGTGAATCATACATGACTGAATAAGTGTTTTCCTACCTTAGCTTCCGCCGGTGAGTAATGCGCTCGCACTCTCCGCTCTGCTTTATTCTCAGAGTTTGTCTGAAGCTCTCCAGCAATTGTGAGGCAATTGTGCCCTCAGCGGAGGCACTTATTCGGACACACGGCACATTTGCGGGGTTTGGGTAAATATTGCGCTGGACACTGAGAAAACACAGGAGTGTGAGCTGTTTTCAGCTTGCTGTGGTAATGCTGTCACGTTGGCGGCTCTGGGAAGAATCCGCCGACTCTCCCGCCTCCACAAGGCTCTCCTGGCGGGAAACGCACAACGCCCACAGACACATGACAAGCAGAAAAACAAATAAACTTAACCAGATGAAGTTCACTGGAGTTCTAACAACAGGCACTCCACAAATACACAACATCAAGTTAATTAAACTCACTTCCCTATATATATATATATACACACATAAATGTGTGGGTGTGGTTGAGTATAGATTATACATTTATACATATACTATTGTATGTATATATATATATATACACACACGTACAACAACACTATCAAAAAGGGATGCTGATGTCATTTTAATATAACATTAGTTAACATGGATTAAGAATGAACAATACTTCTATTAGTATGTTCGTTAATGTAACTTTCAGCATTTACTAACGCATTATAAAAACCACGTGTTATACTTGTTAACATTAGTTAATGCACTACAGGAACAAATAATGAACAACTCTATTTTTATTAACTAACACTAACAAAGATGAACAAATAATGTAATAAATGTATTGTTCGTTGTTTGCTCATGTTTGTTACAGTAATACATGAAGTAATGTTAGCGCACAACACCTTATTGTAAAGTGCTATTGTGGTGTTTTATAATAACTTTAACATTTTGTGAAAATTGGGCTATAAATGATTCCAGGCCAGAAAAAAATACAAAGAAATGTCCTGAAACAAGTCACTGAAACAACCGTGAAATAGTATTTTCACTCAACAAAACCTAACAAAGTTCACACCCTCAAAAATGAATGAATAAATAACACCACATCAACTAAGTGTTTTGTTGTTTTAATAAAGGTATTATTCTGTTTGAATTATGAAGTAGTTTGATTATGACTGAACTGGTGTTTTCACTCAGAAAGTTATTAATCTCACAGTAAGGAAGCTGTAATTGACACATTGTATTAAATGTGATTTTATAAAGGCCAAAAAAGTGAATTGCTCTCCAGTAATGATATCGTGTTGTAATGTTGTTGTTTAGACGCGTTTGATTGATTGTTGATGGTCTGATGTGTGTCAGTGGTATTGATTAGTGTGGGCAAACAGGTGTAATGATGTAACGCTCACTGTCAGTGAAAGAAAGCGCCGTGAAGTCTTTCTTTCCGGTCCTGCGCTCGTCTGTGCGCACATAGGCGCTCTCCTTCGTCTTTCTGTGTGTCCAGTGCGCGCGCGCACACACACTCACACACACCCTCCCCCGCGCGCTGTCTCATTCACCGGTGCGCGCGATCCACGCAGGGTGGAGGGGTTTATAAGGCAGCGCGAGGAGGCCACACGCCACTCCGACTCAAACACTTCAGACCACAAGCAGCAAGACTCCGAAGCCGAGAGTACAAGTACCAACCGCGACAGGAGAAAAGCAGACCGAGGAAAGCGAGCCTCCGAAGCTCCGTGTTCGTTCTTTGCCTGTTATTCGCTCGCTCTCTCGCTTTCACTGGAATACAGAAGCAGCATTAGAAGAGGTTGGTAGTAAACTCTCTGGAGTTTGGTCAGAGTCGCTTTGTGCCATTGCGCTTGTGGAAGTGAAGTGCACCGAGACTTGGACATCCAGCCCGGGACGTCTGGACGCGTTTTGTCCCGTTCCCGCATCCCAGCATTCCCGCGGAAGACTTTGAGACTGTCGGATGGAGAGCGCTTGTTAGACACGCTAGAGTAACTCAGTAACAGGTAACAGAAGCTGTCGTTTGTTTTTATGCACGTGATTGAGGATGGTCTGCAAACTTGGTTTAGTCAGTGGTGCTTAACTACCCGATGATGTGTGGTGCGAGGCTGGATGGAGGTCTGCGTGCATGCATGGATGGATGGATGGTTCCGAAGAAACGCTCTTGACAGCCGCTTAACTTGTGCCGCTGTCCAGGGTCCTGAAACACCATTTACTATCGCTTAAGTTATGCGCTGCCCAAGGTCCTGAAACGCTCTCGATGCCCGCTTTTATAAGCTGTTACTGTGCTTTTTGTCTTGTATTTAGTTTGCATGTTTCTGTCTTTAGTGAAAAGGAGATCGTTTGTCAATGTGTGTGAACTCTTGTAAACGTCTTATCTTATAAAAAGATTATTTAATGTTTATCCTTATTTAAGCATGATATACTCAAATGTTTTTAGTTCACTTTAGTAGTTTTTAGCATCTGCGCCTTAAGTTCTAACTGCAACGCATTTTATGATCAGTCATAATTCATGCACTCTGCATGCTGTGTTTACTTGAAAAGTTGTTGCGCACTGATAATTTTGCTCCTCTTTTCAGAGTTTGGTTGATAATGTCTGCAGCGCGTGCGTGCGTGAGCGAGCGGCTCAACTTTGCGCGCTCACGCAGTCATTTATTTGCACATTGCGAGAAATCCATTTATTTCTTCTCTGATCGCATCCCACTGCAAACAGCTTTATTGCTGATTTTGCTTCAATGCATGGTTTAATTCATTTGAAATGTGGATAAAGAAACTCGTTAAGTGTTTTTGCAAAGTATTCCTCCTGCAGGTGCATGCCATTAATGAGTGTTATTGTCAAAGAGTGTGTGTTTGGTCATGCACGCAGTGATGGGGTGTTTGTGTTATTGTTCTGACAGCACTAGACACACATTGAGATGGCTCCGCAGCAGATCTGAGCTCACAGATGGCTTCGCCTGTGTTTGGCAGAGCCGTGTGTCTCAGACTTTCCCAGGATTAAATACAAGGTGTCTGTGTTTGTTCAGATCAGATGAAATCTAACATTCATCCTAGGATCAGACTGGTTATAGAACATCAAGGGTTAATGATCGGGCTGGCTTCACTTGCACAGATTCACATAAACTACATCTGTCTCTCCCTCCGTCTCGCTCTGTCTGTCTCTTTCTCACACACTTCCTGCTGACTCTTCTTCAGCTCTTTTGAAAATCAGCTGTTTCCATAACTACAGATGTAATGTGTAATTTCAGCCCCCTATTTGGGGTATAGAAAGAGGTTGAGTGGCAGAGCTGAAGTACTCTCATTTTCTGTAAAGCTGATAGTTTCCGGTTTCTCAAACTCAGTGGAGTGCAGAAAATCAGCCGTGAGCTGTATTAGTGATGTAACTAAGCAGAGCAACAATTTATCTTATTTCATGTTACTGTTGAGTTTTAGTTTTTCCGTCTCACACTATCAGTTCAGAAAGTGGAAGGTGATGATGAGGATAACAGGACGTTGGTTTTCCGAAAAGACTCTCTCACAGCTGCTCTTTCTCTTTCATCTCGCTCCTGAATGAGCTTCTTTGAGCAAAAGAGAGCAAGGTGCCAGAAAACGAGGCAAGTTCTATAAAAGAGTGAGGCACTGTGATTGGGAAGAGAGGGGTGCAGCTTATAATGCACAAAGATGCTCCACACGTTTCTCAAGCACCTGTAGCTATGGCAACAGCCAGACTTTAAAAGTTCTGCGATTGCTGCAGTCTGTCTGGGAGGGGGCATGTGTTCCTGCAGAAATATCCTGCTCTCTCGCTGTGAGAATCTTCCCAGCGCTGAACTTTCGTGGGTGAGAGCTGAGCCTTCGTGGACGTCAGTTTGACGCAATCGGCTCTGCCACGTGTGAAAGCGTGGGCAGGAGAGAACGAGAAAGCGTTGCGGAGAGAGATTCCTGTGAAGGGCACTGTAATTATAGTCTGAGAGTAATAGCAGCGCGCGCATTAGCGGCAGCACTCTGACAGGGCTCTTCGAATGCACACTAATGCTAATGGAGGGTACAGCTCTCGACTAGCGATATGATTCAGATGGCAGACCTGTCCCAGTATGATAATTACAATGACTGTTGTACAATGATTGACAAGTGCTAACTCCGAGTCCCTTCTGTTTCTTGTTTTCCCACAGATATGTCCCTTTCAATCTAGTGAAGAATCAAACCCTCCATCCGCATTTAACATAGTGAACACATCAAACCCCTGCCAGATCAAAGAAGCCCAGTTAACTCCTATCAAAAGGTCCACCCGGCCTCCTAAAGCGAGAACATGGAGTGGCGGTTCGTCTCATTGGCGCTGTGCGCTTGGATGTGCATGATGTTCTCCCCGAGCATCTCCACTCCCTCCGGTCCAGCATCTGCCACCTGTGCCACCCTGGAGCAAAGCCGCTTCTTCGGTGTGTTCTCCTCCAAGACCGCCCTGCCGTCATCACCCTGCTCCTGGACCCTGCAGAACCCCGATCCTCGCCGCTACACCGTCTACATGAAGATCACCAAGCCTACCGAGTCCTGCACCCCAAGACAGATCCGGACCTTCCAGTTCGACTCGTTCCTGGAGACCTCTCGCACATACTTGGGCATGGAGAGCTTCGACGAGGTGGTCCGACTGTGCGACGCTTCCTCCGCAGTGGCCTACCTGGAGTCCAGCAAACAGTTCCTGCAGGTGCGGAAGGTGATGCCACGTCTGGGTGCGGAGCCCGCGGAGGAAGATGAAGGGAATGATGAAGGCAGCCAGTTCAACGCTGAGTTTCTGGTCGTGGGTAAGAGGAACCCAAGCATGCCAGCCTGCGAGATGTTGTGCCAATGGTTAGAAGACTGCCTGGCCACCAGCACCCATGGAAACCCCTGCGGCATCATGATGACCCCCTGCCAGTGCTGGGAGCCACCCAAGAGGAGGACAGGTGGCTGCTACAGGGGCGGAGTCTACACCGAAAAGTGCACGCCCACCGTCAGAGGCAACAACCGCGACGCCGAGATCATGAGTAAGTGTGTTAAATACAAGGTTTCAGTCGCAACCAGCGGGCAAAATTGCATGCTCTCCTAAAAGAGAAAAATCATCTATCGATGTGGTTTTGCAGGAGCAGCTGCTCTATAGCCGTGCTCCCCGAGCTTCTGTTAAACAATCAATGCCCTGTGCTTGAGGTTGTCATAGCAACTTGCCGGGCTCCAAAAAGCACCACATCCAAAGAGCGCCTCAGGTGCAAGAGGCAGTTCACCCTTTAAAACCGGCCGCCTCATGTGGTGTACTGGCATTTGCCCTTCAAAGCTTCTTTTTTGTTTAAAAAGGTTCAAAAGCTCTTGTTTGTTTAAGAGACTTTTCATCCTGCTGTTATGACGGCCAGCATCAGACCTACATTTATGACAAAACAATGTCACATCGATCGCCAATAAGCTGATTTGACGTCTCTATTATGCCCCTGAAGTTTGCATGCAGACACCATAGCTGACCAGCAGATGTCAGCAGCGTTACCATGACTCATTTGCAGTGAATGTCCTCATCTCCTCCACCTCTTCAGCATTACTTACCCACCATATGTACTTAAAAGAAATGATGTGATGAGGCATATCTGTATGATGTGTTTGCAGAAGGTTGGAACGGATGGGGCCGCTGGTCCGAGTGCAGTAATGAGTGCGGCGGAGGAGTCCAGGTGCGGAGCCGAGTGTGCCAGCCAGAAGACGGTGTCTGTGAGGGAGTCGTAGAGGAGGGACGGGCCTGCAACCCTCAGCCCTGCATTGGTCAGTTCCATCTGAAAGCTAAATAAATTATCTTACCATTGAGGTCTGGTTTGTTAGGAGAGGATAATATTTGGCTGAGATACAACTATTTGAAAATCTGGAATCTGTGATTCTTAACCCCAAACGTTCTTAGCAACGTTCTTAGTGTATTACTACACTTTTGTGCTCCTGAGTCAGAAATGTGCACCAGAGTGAATGCGCAAGCATGTTGTCTGAGCTTACATGTGGCTTTTGTGCTGATTTGTGCAGGTCAAGTACGACAGAGAAGTCAAGGTCTGCGTTCCATTATTGGTCAGCGGCGTGATGCAGATGGCACCCTCATGGCAAACCAAGCCCCTCACAAAGGTTTGTGTCTCTTCTGCAGTGCTAGGAAGCAGTGTGGAAGTTGTGGAAGCGTTGTACTAAATCAAACTCTATGTTATGCTGCAGAAGAGGTCCAGCAGGACACGTGGTCTTCATGGAGTGTGTGTTCTGTGAGTTGTGGTGAAGGCTTGCAGTCTCGCTCCCGCTCCTGCGCGAAGTCCACTTACAGCACCCAGTGCACCGGCCCTTTGAGAGAGAATCGACCCTGCAACAACACCGCCGCCTGCCCAGGTACTGCATATACACAATGCCTGCACTGGTTCCTCTGCATCCTGGTGCTGAGGGATTGATTAACAATGCTGTGTTTGCAGTGAACGGAGCGTGGGATGAATGGGCTCCCTGGAGTTTGTGCTCGTCCACATGTGGCCGTGGATACCGTGACCGTGTCCGTACCTGCAAGCTGCCTCAGTACGGTGGAGAGCCCTGCCGCGGACCTGTCAAACAGACCAAGTTCTGCAACATTGCTGTCTGCCCAGGTCAGTGGCACTGTTCGCCAAAATAACACAGGCCCTTTCAGATGCAACAAGATTGTTCAAAAACAACTGTATTCTGTCTTTCGCGTCTCTGTAGTTGATGGTCATTGGAACGAGTGGTCCGCATGGACTCCTTGCTCTGCCTCTTGCTCAAACGGAACGATGCAGAGGACTCGTGAGTGTAACGGCCCTTCATATGGAGGCTCGGAGTGCAGAGGAGAATGGCAAGAAACCACCAACTGCTTCCTCAGAGACTGCCCAGGTACAGTACTCCTGCTCAGACGCTTGCTAATGCACGAATGCGCTCCCTAAATATTTTAATTAAAGATACTCAAGTGTGCTGTCGCCCTCTAGTGGACGGAAGATGGCTGTTGTGGAGCTCATGGGGCAGTTGCAGCAAGTCCTGTGGTGGAGGCCAGCAGCTCAGACAGAGAGCGTGTGAAGGACCTTTCTTTGGTGGAGAGCCCTGCATCGGAGAAAAATCTGAACTGCGAAGCTGCAATGATAAGCGGTGCCCAGGTGAGAGCTGAAACCAGGTGTTTTACTTCATTTATACTTCAGTTTTGAGTCAGCTGTTTTGAGGGCTTATAAAAATGTGTCTTACAGAACCTCACGAGATCTGTGGAGAGGACAACTATGGCAGTGTAGTGTGGAAGAAGACGCCCGCGGGCGACACGGCTGCTGTGTCCTGCCCTTCTGATGCCACAGGTACTAATCCGAGCGCTCCAATTTCGGTGTGAATGTGGGTCACGGCCTGATTTTATTGAAAGAGACAGTGCTTTCCTCAGGATTGCATTAACCCTGCTCTCCCTCACCCCTGCAGGCCTGATCCTGCGCAGATGCACTCTGGACGCTGTAGGTCTGGCCTTCTGGGAGAACCCAACTCACATCAAATGCATCTCCAAGAAATTCCAGGACATCCAGACCCTGGTAAGCTCCATTTACTCGTGTGCTTCATGTTAGCATAAAGGCTTGCTTGCTTTGGACTGGATTCTCAAGTGTCTTCTCCCTCCAGATGCGTGATCGCGTGACTCGGTCTCAGAGCGGTCAGCTGGTGGACGGTGTGTCTGAGGTGCTGTCTAAAGTGAGGATGGCCTCCACAGATAACATGAAGTACAGTGGTGACCTGCTGGCAGTGATGGAGGTCCTGAGGAACAGCACGGAGATCTTCAGAGACTCGAAGATGAGCCTGAGCAATGCAGATGTGGAGGTACACAAAGCCACAGCACAACGACGACGGGAGATATGTGTGTGATAGAAACAATGATCTGATAACACTGATTTGTTTGACCCACAGAATTACGCTCACACCATCAGTAACTTACTGCAGGAGACACACAAAGAGAAATGGGATGAAGCTCAACTGGTGAGTGTGTGTGTGAAGTATGTGTCCTCACACATGCACATTGTGTCTTCATACCAAAAAGAGAGCACCCACATGGCAATCTGTGACAGCAGACACTGCCCACACACACACGTCAGACATGAATCAGAGCAGAGGAAGATTCTCTGTGCGTATTTACAACCTCTTATTTTAGTTCTATTTATACACTATTACAGAATTTATGAGTAATTTCAATCAGTTTATAATATACACACATATACCCTCTAACCAGCACCCTCTATTTCTACTCTATCTACTTTATTTCCTTTTATTCATTATGACAAAAAAAATGAAGTTAACAGAGCCATGTGGTAGTGCTGGCATATCATTGCTATTATGTTGATTTTGAGGGGTTTTAATGTCCCCATTTGTAAGGCACTTTGTATAGCATCTGCTAAATTATATTTTATAATTGTGCTTATTATTACATTTGAATTATACAGTGTGCAATTTCAGCTTTATTTTTAGTTCAGTACTTCAATTTATTAAATTAAATGGATTTTATTTCAGTTACTTGCCAAGACAAAACTAATTGAAGTTCAAGCTTTTAATCAAATATTTGAATTTCATTTTATTTAAGCTTTATTTAAATGAAAGAAAGTGGTTTTAGAATAGTTTTAGTTAGTGCTAACAGTGCTGTTTTGCTGTGCTACAGATGGGCGCAAACATCAAGGAATTCTTCAGTCTGATCGAGGACTTCATTGACATGATCGGACGTCAGATGAGAGATTTCCAGGACATCTACGAGGTCACCGAAAATCTTGGTGAGTGTGAGACGGGTCAGGAGTACGAGGCAGCCGGTGAATATATGAGTGTGTGTTTCTGACTGTGCTTTCTGACCGTCTCTACAGAGCTCAGCGTCCAGAAGCGTCCTCGCACCATGACCTCTGACGTGACCTTCCCTCTGAAGGGCTGGAGGGGGATGATCGACTGGGTCCGCAACTCAGAGGAGAAAGTCACAGTGTCCCGCAGCGCTCTGAGTCTAGATGTGCCAGGTACACACACACACACACACACACACACACTCACACACACACACACACACACACACACAGTCTGGTGTGTGTAAGGAGACTAACGTGGCTCTGAATGTGTGTATAGATGCTGAGCAGAGCACTGGGTTTGTCACCGGGATTGTTCTCTACAGAAACCTGGCTCCCATCCTGTCCTTCCAGAGGTACAAGAGTTCAAACATTGCTTGCATTTTTCTGAACTTCATATAAATGTCCTGATAATCATACTCACGTTATGTTTTATGCTAACTGTGCCCTTGGAGCACAGCAGCAGTCATCAGCAGCATAGGTTTATTTGTAGAAATAGACAAAAATACACTGTATAAGTTAAAATTATCAGGTTTTTTTTAATGACAAAAATCATTAGGAGAGTCAGTAAAGATCATGTTCCATGAAGATATTTTGTTAATGTATGTGATATATTAATGTAAATATATCAAAACTTCATTTCTGAAGATTCCAGATTTTCTCAGACAGATCTTATCCTCTCCTAACAAACCAGACATCAGTGAAAATGAATATTTATTCAGCTGATAAAAAAAAAAAAATCAATACAAAGAGATAAAGTGCAGATTGGGACATTCACCTCATACTAATCAACATTGTTTATTTATAACGTATGTATATTTTATTACAGTAATTTCTATCTGAACTCTTGATCAATATGACTCTGACCGATCGATCACCTCTCTGTCTCCTAGCAACAGCACACTGCTCAACTCGAAGGTTGTCATGGTAACGGTGAAGCCCAACCCTGGCTTCCTGTCTGCACCTGTCGAGATCGACTTCCCTCACCTGCACAATGTGAGTCACCATGGAAACCAGAGCGCAGGCGCTGTTGTGTGTGTGTGTGTGTAGTTAAAGACTATGGAGGAAGTGACATATGACACAGATCAAACTCCCCCTAAACAGACCTCTAACGCCCGTCTCTCTCTCTCTCTCTTCAGGGCACTGTGAACGAGACCTGCATCGCCTGGGACGAGAGCGAGAGGTGGGTGGAACGTGTGTGTGTGTGTGTGTGTGTGTGTGTGTGTGTGTGCTGTCACAGCTCTAAAGGTCACACACTTTCTCCTGCCCTCGGTTCAGTGTGTCATCTCCACACCTCCCTGTCAACCGCTAATCATATGCAAATGCTTCCCCGCCCCCTGACACACATCACTTATGACCTCATGAATATTCACAGAACATTCAAAACCTTCAATGGCTGTTTTCACAATCCACTGCCCACACAAACACTCTCACACACACTTACTCACACATACACTTCTGAACTGAGATGGGAACCTTGTTATCAAAGCAATCAGATCTCTGAACTTCATCCATCTATTAGAATTAATATATATATATATATTTATGTACAAATGTTAATATGTAAAAACAATATTCTGTTAGTGTATTTACAGAGAATGTTCTCAACAAACATTGTTCCAGTAACATCATTACATTCATGTTTTCTCCCATAACCAAGAGAAAAACATGTTTAAAACATTTTTAAGAATGGATGTTTTGAACATTCTGACAGTGCTTTCAGCAAATGTTTCTGGTAGCACAGGATCGACCAATCAGCATCCAGAAGCACAGCTCTCTGTGACACTGGTGTGATTGTGTGATGGAGGAGTCTGTGTCTCTCACAGGACATGAGCTCAACCACCTGCCATCAGACCCGTGCCAAACACACACACACTCACACACAGAGATGGGATCACACATTTAAACAGTTCTTTTTCTGTGCTATCAGATCATTTAATAGTGTGTGAAGATCTGTTGAAATACTGTCAGGAACATCAGGACTTTATCTTAAGCAACTTACAAAAGAGAAACAAAGCAATTCATCACAGTTTTACATGCAATATTTCCAAACACACACTATACCAGCACATCCTGACACAACGGCCAGTAATGCCAGTAAAAATATTCAAAATGAAATGCATGAGGAATATTTACTGCGTTTCAGAATGTGCAGTGATTCAAGAGAAGAACCTTTCAGTAATCAGCAGTTCTAAATATAAGCATTTGTACTTAGTGTGAAGACAATTTTAATAAACAGAACAACAATACATTTTATGGGTCAAAATTAGTTTTTCTTTTATGACTATAACATAAAGATCGTGTTCCATGAAGAAATTTTCCGAAATGTTCCATGAAGAAACTGTCCGACCGTAAACGTAAAAATATAATTTTTGATAATTAATATGAACTGCTAAGAATTCGAGTCGCTTTCACATCCACCCGAGAGCATTACTGAACTGTGGTCTGGAGTGTGTGTGTGTAAGTCTGGATGAGCTGCTCTGCTGCTGCGTGTGTGTGCGGGTTCATTTGACAGTGCATCTAACGCTTGTGTGTGTGTGTGTGTGTGTGTGTGCAGCGCGTCTCTGCTCGGCTCCTGGTCCGCGCGCGGCTGCAGATCGGTGGCGCGCGACTCCAGCACAGTGTGCGTGTGTGACGGACTGTCCACCTTCGCCGTGATCGCAAGACCGAACCCCGATCCGGTAAGAGTCCGATCATCACCGAACCATCTCTGTGTGTCTTCGTGTGCGTGTGTGTTGAATGTTGTGTGTTTGCGTGTGTGTGTGTGTGTGTGTGTGTGTGTGTGTGTGAGTGTGAAAATGAAGCGACGCTGTCTTTAACAGCGTTTATCAGAGCCTCGTTCATCATCGATCATCGTGTGATCGGATCTGATCGTCTTTAACGTGAGTTCAGTCTTTATCTATGGACGGTTTGATTGAAAGCTAATATAAAGATGATGCGGTGTTGTGATCGATCGCTTCTCATCACGACATTAATCCTATTCAGAAATCTGAAGATCGATGATGGATTCGATGGTTTTTGTTCAGTGCTTTAATGCGTTCGTTTGACCGGGATCGTTGCTTTTGATCTTTTTGGCGCAGAAGCAGTTGCCATGGCAACCGCATCCGCAGCCCGAGCTCTAATTATCAGCAACAGAGAAAAAACAGCCCTGCACTGCAACGCGACGCTTTCGTTTACAATCACATTCGCTGTTTGGATGCGTCTCGTAGCAGTGCTAGCGGGTTCTAAAAACCTGTTACATGCCTTCAGTGTGTGTGTGTGTGTGTGTGTGTGTGTCTTTAGAGAGGAAATATGATGGTGCGTTTCACTCTGCAAGGACAAATGAAGGTGGATAATATAACACAGTCATACTGTGTGTGTGTGTGATGTAGTGTGTGAAGTGTGTGTTACACTAATAATTCAGAGGTGAAAATTGTCCACCTGCAGGACACACACACACCTGCGGTCGTTTAACAGTGCTAATTTGGAGCAGCAGTGAAGGAATGTGGATCATCTCTCTCACCTTCACGTCTCCTTCACATCAGCTGCCCTGTTTCTGCCAGTCACTCTGTCCACAGGGAGCTCTGTGTGTGTGTGTGTGTGTGTGTGTGTGTGCATTGACTCTTATGTTACTGTGTTTTTTCGCAGAACATGGATAAGTCTCTGTTGCCGTCGGTTACGATGATTGTGGGATGTGGGGTGTCGTCCCTCACCCTCCTCCTCCTCATAATCATCTATGTCTCTGTGTGGAAGTAAGAAGCTTACTTTAAAATTCTTGATTTACTGAATTATTGATATGATTTTATGTGGTTTATTAATTGGTTGCATCAAAATGTTGCATTGTAAATAAATGTCATGAACATTTACATAGTAGCATGAGTCTAGAAACATGGTAGCACTAAATAAATAAATGTTTTAAGTATAACTACAACTAAACACTTTCCCAGACCCCTGGTTTGATTGATTGAATTGCATTCATCGTTTTTCCTCCTCTTCTTCTCAGGTACATCCGTTCTGAGCGCTCAGTGATCCTGATCAACTTCTGTCTGTCAATCATCTGCTCAAACGCTCTCATTCTGATCAGTCAGACTCAAGCGCGCAACAAGGTCATGTGTACGCTGGTGGCGGCGCTCCTGCATTTCTTCTTCCTGTCCTCTTTCTGCTGGGTCCTGACGGAGGCGTGGCAGTCCTACATGGCCGTTACAGGCCGCCTGCGTAACCGCATCATCCGCAAACGCTTCCTGTGTCTGGGATGGGGTGAGTGTGTGTGTGTGTGTGTGTGTGCTGTTGACGGTGCTGGGGGTAACGCATTACAAAAAAACACACAATTAGGTTACTTATTTTTAAGTAATGAATAAAGTAATGCATTACTTTTTATTTTAGAAGGAAATATCAGACTTTTTAAAATAGCTCTGGGGTTGCCTAACTTAAAAGTAACGTAACACACTACTTTCCATAAAAAGCAACTAAGTAATGTAATCAGTTACTGATACAATATTGTAATGCTTAATTTTTTTCCCCACCACTGGTTGTTGATTCTTGACAGTGTGACGTGGTGTTAACTCTCTCTGGGTTCTCTTTCAGGTTTGCCCGCTTTAGTCGTCGCCATTTCCGTCGGGTTCACCAAAGCCAAAGGTTATGGCACTGTCAACTAGTGAGTGTTTCCCATCTTGTTTTCCCTTCTTTCTCTTTACTCCTGTGTCTTTGTGAGTTTAACCCTGGTGTTTCTCCTTCTTTCTCTTCAGCTGCTGGTTGTCTCTTGAAGGCGGTCTCTTGTACTCATTTGTGGGTCCGGCAGCTGCTGTCGTTCTGGTGAGAAGCGTCTTGTGGTCACTACATGATCAGCCGCATGTGCAGTGTTGAGCCTTTACTGACGTCTCTGTATTTTCAGGTCAACATGGTGATTGGAATTCTGGTTTTCAACAAGCTTGTGTCCAAGGACGGCATCACAGATGTTAAGCTGAAAGAGAGAGCTGGGTAAGAAATACTATACACCCCTAATTAAACACCAGTCAGACTGGAACGTCTGGAGCTTGTTGTATTAAATGCACTGTCCTGCAGGGCGTCGCTGTGGAGCTCCTGTGTGGTTCTCCCTCTTCTCGCGCTGACCTGGATGTCTGCCGTGTTGGCCATCACAGACCGCCGCTCCGCACTGTTCCAGATCCTCTTTGCTGTCTTCGACTCTCTGGAGGGATTCATCATTGTCATGGTGCACTGCATCCTGCGCAGAGAGGTCAGTACGCTCTCAGTCGGAGTACATGTGCGTTTAACGTGTCTTTGGGTGTGCCTGAGCTCATAAATGTGTGTTTTTCAGGTTCAAGAGGCGGTGAAATGCCGTGTGGTGGACCGCAAAGATGACGGGAATGGCGATTCTGGCAGCTCCCTGCAGAACGGCCACACGCAGCTCGTGGTGAGTCTGCATGCAAGTATTCTCATGCGCTGAACATTTTAACAATGGCATTTTTAAATCTAACTTATTTTTTCTTTCTTGTGTGCAGTCTGACTTTGAGAAGGATGCCGACTCAAACAGACCAGGTGAGCATATAAACAATAGATCGCAACATTCATATGGTGGTGTCCAAACCTGTTGCTGGAAAGTTTAGCTACAACCGTAATTAAACACAGCCGAATCAGCTAATCAAGCTTTTTGGGATTACTAGAAACTGTAAACTAATCTTTGCACCGGCCCTTCAGGAGCAGGATTGGACACCCTTGCTCAAAGGCATGGAACTCGACTTGTTCTTATGTTTTGTAATGAGAAACTAGGAGAGCTTATCCATGCCTCGTGATCTGACCTGCCCCTCTGCCTCCCTTCAGGTGGAATGAAGAGCTCCTCCGAGGAGAAGATGCCCCCTCCACAGATGCCCCTGCCCCTTGGCCCGAACTTCCACACCCTTCCCAACCCCAGCGGAAAGAGCCACATTCCCCCTGTCCCTGAGTACTCCAGCCACACGCTCACCCTGCGGAGAGAGAAAGGTCGTGTAGTCGACCCGTCCTGTGGTAAACCCGTCTACGTGTGTGACAGCGAGCTCTTTAAGCAGCTGGATGCCGATCTGGCCCTTGCTCAGGCCGAGAGCGTCTGTCAGGATGGCAGCGGTTATGTGCTCCTGCCCAACACCACCTCCACCCTTAGGGCCAAACCCAAGGACGACTCCAGCGGCTCCAGCAAATACAACATCAACACCGAGCTTCCACAGGCCCGTCTCATGCATCTTAGTGGAACCTACGCTGAACCGCAAGCAGCCTACGCTGTCAAGACCCTCCCCGCAGACCGCGTCAGCGTATCGTATTCGGAGCGTGACTCGCCCATTCAGAACATCCACAACATCTCCAGCGAGAGCCACGTGACCAGCAGTCTGGGTGACACTTTCGACTCCATGAACTCCATGATGTCCAAGAGCGAAACCATCTCCACCTTGTCCATGAGTTCTCTAGAAGTCAGCGAGGGGGTAAGACATGACATTTACTCTTCGTTGAACACAGCATCTGATGATAATGTACATGATGCTAATGTATTTCTGTTTAACTCTCACAGAGGCAGAAATCCCGTTATGCAGAACTGGATTTTGAGGTAATTACTCACCTTAATTACAGAGTTTTCCACTGTAGAGTTGCATGATTTTAAATCTATAACAGTGTGGCTCTAACCGAACCGTTCTCTCATGTAGAAAATCATGCACACACGGAAACGCCATCAGAACATGTTCCAGGACCTCAACAGGAAGGTGCATCACGCTGAGAAGGACAGGGAGTCGCCAGCATCTGACAGCAAGGTGAGCCGCCGAACTAAACTCTCGTGTGTGGAACTGATCAGTGCAGACATAATTTACCATCTTCACTTACTTTTGTCATTCGTTCATTAGAGTAATGCACTCTTCTCTCTGCAGTCCGTCAGATGGAGCGTTTCCTCGGCTGGAAGTGACAAGACAAACCACAGCGTAAGTGTCTTAGTCTCTCGACTTAATGTGAAGGACTTTTCTCATTCCTGCAGGGTCTCTAACACTGTTCCCAATGTCTCTTTCCAGGATAAGCTGCAGGGAGCAATGGATCGGTCCTGGGAGAGCATGAGCAGGTCACAGGCATCTCCTCCTGCCTGGGTCCGGAAGGACATGGAGCCGCTGCAGGCGTCTCCTCTTGATCTCCAGGGCATGGAATGGGAGAAGGCCGGAGCAACCATCCCTCTGGTGGGCCAAGATATCATCGATCTGCAGACGGAGGTGTGAGGGAACAGCATTCAACCCTGAACACCACGGTCTGCTTTTGATTTGGGAAAGAGAGCGGAAATGAAGGGATGAGCATACAGAGGGCAGGGAGGTAGAGAAGAACCCGAGAGGGAAGCGCTGTACCCGTCTGTCATTTGAATATGTGTCTCTCTGGCTTCAGAAGTAGCTCTCAGCTCAAGATGACACTGACCTCAGTCATTCGAAGGCGTCTGAACAGGGAGAAAGGTTTTCTGAACTCCGTGCTTGGAGAGATTCTGGTTGGTTCATCAAGAGCTTTTCCCGAAACGCTTCCATATGGTCCAGGAGGTGGTGTGGATGCCCGCCTGTGCCCTTTCATTTTTCCGCGATTCCTTTTTTGGAATGTTGGGAATCTTCCCGCAGGAGGGTCGACCGCTTTCTTGGCTGCTCGAGTTTGGCCCATGACGGCCCCTTCCAGAGCGTTCTCTTCGGTCGAGAGGCCAATGTTTCCCATGAGCCTCTTAGGGGTTGTTAGCTGCGCCAAATGGACACAGATGAACTGCCGTCGCTGTGCTCTTTGTTTTTAGCGCTTTGCCTGAAGCATTTCTGGACGCTTCCATCAAACTTTGGGGAAATAATTGTACTGAAAACTTGACTATAAAGAGCTGAGCCTTTACTTTCCATGATTCCTCTGTTGTTATTGTAAGCAGTTATTACTATGAATGTTATTTCTTTGTTCTTATGATTTTGACGATCATGTTTCTCCTCTTGTCTTCACACCTGTGTTCATCGAGGTTTATTTTTAAGTACGGTTTTAAACCGTCCGTTCATTCCCGAAGCAGCAGCAGGATCAACTATCCCAGCATGAGCAGCTGATGTTCTCAGCATTCTGGGTAATGTAGTTGGAGCAGCAGTGACTGTGTAGCCTTGGACTCTTTGAGGACGAGCTGTTGTTTCCTCCTCCGCTCCATTGGATCAGACCACTGTGTTCCCTCCATTCCCACCAGCGGCTCTTTCTACGGCCTAGTGAACGATCCCCAGCACACGATATGGGCTCCTGCCCACCTGTGAACTTCCGCAGCACCGGCGGAAGGAATTCCCAGTGCAGTAGTTATGCCAAACAATAGACTGGCATCAGTGCAATATGAGGACAGATGCTTGATGCCCAAGCAGGACTGACATTAGAATCTTGGCAGGTTTTTGTTAACCATTTTCAGAGTTTTATATCACCTTTATAGAGCATATAGAAATCTTTATGAGAACACTGTTCTTGGACTATATTAGCTTTTAAGCGAGAAGGACAAAACAAGACGTTGTGTCTTGCTGCTAAAAGAACTTTCAGGAAAGAAAAATATGATATCAGAGTAATAGCCTAGAGATATATCTGACTGTGCTTCAGGAAAATGCCCTAGAGTTTTTTACTTGATTCCTCCATATTGGCGAGACACTGAACCCTCGGTTGTTTGGACGGTCTCTTGTTTTATATACCTGTTTGTCTCTGTGTGTGCTGATATCCTTCCTTGCGTCTCTACGTTTGCGTGAGGTTCCCGATGTCTGTCTGAATCTCCAGCACCAGAGTCTCTGTGTATTTTTCTTCCTCTTGTGATTGTACAGTTTTAAGAACAATAGGCGAAGGTGTCTCTTTTCTAATAAAATTAAATAAATAAACATTACAGTGTCTGTTCTTTACTTTCCTGAATGAAAGTCATGTGTGCGCTACTAACGAAGTAATAACTGTTGGGTTTCCTGAACTCTCCCCCTCCACCTGTCATTGGTCAGTTAAACATCTCAGTCCCGCCCCAAACTGCCACAGTCATATCACCCTGCAGCCCAAGCCAGGTTGCCCATGAAGCTAAGCAGGGTTGAGTCCGGTCAGTACCTGGATGGGAGACCTCCTGGGAAAACTAGGTTGCTGTTGGTAGAGGTGTTAGAGAGACCAGCAGAGGCCACCAGTACAGTGACAGGCACCCTAGACTGTCAATAGAGCACCGTATTTCGAATGAGACGTTAAACCGAGGTCCTGACTCTCTGTGGTCATTAAAAATCCCATGACACTCATCGTAAAGAGTAGGGGTGTAACCCTGGTGTCCTGGCCAAATTCCCACTGGCCCTTGTTTGTCATGGCCTCCCAATTAGCCCCATCCATTGATTGGTTGTTTCTCTCTCTCCTCTCCACCTGAAGCTGGTGTATCCAGGTGGATGCTGCACACTGGTGGTGGTTGAGGAGAGACCCCCTAAACATGATTGTAAACCGCTTTGGGTGTATGGCAATAAATGATTAAGCGCTATATAAATGCTTCATTCATTCATTGATTCAAACTCCAATGATTGGTTGAGTCAGAAGATATTGAGATATGGGGAAAATTAAATGGACACTCCAAATGACACTTAAAACAGCTTTAATGACAGTGGTTTAGGGAAAATAAGAAAGATGGTGAGTAAATTTAATTTATCATTATATCAATATGAAAATAGTTTACAATTATTTTACCCAAAGGGTCTGTTTCCACTGGGTCTAATTATGAGCAAAACAGAATAAAACAAATGACTAACCTATCTATAATTCATTAGCATCTTTAGACACAGCAGGCATGTTCAGCTCATTACAATAAAACCAAATGTTCTTTGTTTACAGGATCTCTATTAATTCAAAAGAGCGGAAACTGACCTGAACCACTGGACATTGCAGCAAACTCATTAACTCAATTGTATTTAATTATAAAACATGCTACGGTGTTCTGAGTGTGTGCAGTTTCTAGGCTGTTCTGAGGGGTTGCTATATTGTTTCCTAGGGTTTTCTAAATAGTTGGTATTAGTAAAGTTTTTTTGATCCATGCTATAGTTGCTAAGGTGTTCTAAGTGGTTGCTATGCAGTTGCTAGGGTGTTCCGAGTGGTTGGTATGTAGCTAGGCTGTAAATAAAATAAAGAAATAGAGACACACCATATGATCACAGAATTTTCATTTTGACACATGGAGTATTTCTGTAATGATGGTGAAGTGATTATGATGATGAAGGTGACGATGATGGTGAACTATTCTTTTCATCTATCACCCTCTCCATATGCTTCCCCTCACCGCTCATTTCCGTCCCTTTGTTTGAGTCAAAGCTCATGTGTGTCATACATTTAGTCAGTGGCATTTAGTGCGCGACCCATAATGCACTGCATCGGTTCTCGTGTCGGAGAGGGCTGGATGTAAATGCCGAATGCTCTCGGTGCGAAGGGAGTAATTGTGTGCAGGGCTGTTATTTCATTCCTCATGACGGTATGAATGTGCCACTCAAAGCTTTGTGTGGGTTTTTGTCTTGTTTCTCTCAAGCCAAGAGAAGGTAATTGCGCTGTTGAATATTGTGAGTCACGTGGTGGCGCTGGCGTGAATGAGAAAGTGGGCGCTCGGGGATTACAGCTGCGCTCCTGCGTCATGCCGAAATGCCAGCGGACTCAAGAGTGCAGTTCAGCTCTGGAGGGAACAGCTCTCAGCGGCTGGAGACTCAACCCAAATATACTCAAGCTCACTGCGGTCTGTCGGAGGGCTGTTCTTTCTCACGCTTCAGCTGCTGAAGTTACACTCACTCATCATATCGACAACATTTCAACGATTAACAACACGCAAGCAATCACACAGCAACTCGGAACACCCTAGCAACCACAGAGCAACTACTCGGACACCCTGGCAACATATCAACTGTGAACAACACCCTAGCAACCACAGAGCAACTACTCAGAACACCCTAGCAAGCACAGAGCAACTACTCGGACACCCTGGCAACATATCAACTGTGAACAACACCCTAGCAACCACTGAGCAACTACTCGGAACACCCTAGCAACAAATTAACTATAAACATAAACTCTAGCAACCACAGAGCAACTACTCGGACACCCTGGCAACATATCAACTGTGAACAACACCCTAGCAACCACAGAACAACCACTCAGAACACCCTAGCAACAACAAAAAACATCCTTGCAACCAGCAGAACAGTCGAGCAACAGCATAGTAACCACCAAGAATACTGTCGAGTGGAAGCGGTTGTAGTGAGAGCATACTCCGGAAATACTTTTAATCAAAGATAAGTTAATAGTAGTATTGCCCAAGTGGCTTTAGTATTTGAAGGAGCCAAGTATAATTAAACACACAGGCTCTATAAACATTTTAAACAGCTTTACACTCAAATTGCACTCATAAACTGCATAAATAATGTTGTGAGATTGCTGGAAATTGCCAGTAGGTGGCAGCAAGCCACTGTGTTAACACTGAGTAATACAGTCAATTATTCAACTGATTCGTTCAGTGACGAGAGACCACTGAAGAAACACACAGGAACTGTTATCGTCAGGGAAATGGAGAAATTTGTTGAGTTGTTGCCGGACAAGTTTTCTGAAGCTTGTAATACTCTGAATAAAAAAATCTAGTATTTGTTGTTTCACAGACAAACAGTGCTCAGTATATACCCTCATTTGACAGATCAGTATCATAGAAGTCATACAGTAAGGCTGTGGGGTGACTTTTATTTTATTTCTTTGTTTTAAAATATCTGTAAGATTTCTTATTGGCCGGATCATACAGGATCTGTAACTTCTTAGCGCTGGTTGGCCAGTTTACATGTCAGTCAGAAGTATGAGCCTCTGTGGGCGGTTCTTTGCTGGGGGTGAATGAAACGGGGGTCATAGCAATCACTCAGAATGGCTTAGCGACTTCTTAGCATTTACTCAGGAAACCCATAATCACCAAAAACACCCTACGTCACCAGAACAACCTAGCAACAACACAGCAACCACCAAGATTACTCTAAACAACTGCATAGAAACTACTCAGAACACTTTAGCAACAATATAGCAACCATGAACAACACCCTTAAGTTACAACTATAGAGTAACTGCATAGCAACTACTCTGAATACCTTAGAAACAGCATAGTGACTACTCAAAACACCCGAACAACATAGCAACCACCAACAATACTCTCGACAGCTGCATAGCAACCAGAACCCCTCAGTGCTGTGCTCTCTCTCTCTCTCAGGTGTGCAACAGTCCTCTCTAAACATCGTTACCATGGCAATGTGAAGCACCCAGCCTCTTCTCTGCAGCCGTTACTATGGTCACCTGATGGACCTCAGGAGCATGGAGTGGCTCAGTTACTGCTGTTCATCATCTGCTCTGATCATGAGTGTGAGAGGTCAGTCAGTCCGAATGGTCCCTGTCTCGTCCGTCAGATTCCTCAGATGTTGCTCTTTTATAACTCTTTAGTCTCACCTTATGCTGAGTTCAGCCAGCATGATTTTAGCCCCGATTTTGACTCGCCAACAGGCTTTGAAAAATCGCAGGCAAATGCCCGAAATCCCAGGCACATCGGCGCTCGTTCAGGTGAGTTACAATCGCACAGTGTGAACTATCAAAGACGCGATCTGAGAGAATCACTGATGAGTCGCCGACACCTGTGAGATATTTGGCATGCTAAATATCTGGACCTACCGGCGATTCAGAATCATGCCGTGTGAGATGTGTTCTGACTAAATAACATCGGCGATTACCGACAGCCAATGAGAGAGCAGCATCCAGGGCAGCGGGAAGTTGGGGGAGGTGTTACGAAGGTATAGACGGTATTTCCTCCTCCATAATCTTCTTTTCTTTTTCTTCTTTTCCCTGCAAATGAGCGCACATGCAATTTGTGTGGCAAGCTTCTGGCGCACTACCATTTTTTAACAATAATCCCAATCTCAAGTGATCTCAAGTCTTGCACACGTGACCTCACGCTGTGAGACAACATTGTCTGCGATTCTTCCTGTTGTAAAGTCATGCAGTGTGAAATCAAGCGGTGCTCAGATGTTTCTCCACAGACTGCTCAGGAGGAATAAACCAGACTCTGAGTGTGAGAACTTGTGACCACAGCTATATTAGGAAATACACCCCAGAACAGCATACGTTTGGCCCATTGGTATGCACCTGATTAAACCTTAAGTATTGCGTTTAGCTACTTTTTTGGGGAGCAATGACTTGTTGTAATGCATTACTATCAACACATGTTTTAGTTAGACATTCTTTTCATATTTTTTAAATGTTACTAGATGCAGGCGTCTCATTCAAAAGTAACATTCCCATAGCGTTCACAAAAACAAGCATCACACAAGCAATGTTAGGACATTCTGAGAACATTCAGAAATAATGATTCATAATCTACTGGGCTTCTTCACAGAGCACACTGGGAACATCTGAGGGGTGTATGTGGAGATGATGTTCTGAATTGGACTCGTTTACTCTCTGTGATTCCCTCACAGTCTCAGTCAGAGCTCTTATCAGGCTCTCAGAGGAATCATCTGTCCTCAGGTCCTCTGCAGCACACTCAGCTTTAGAGAACAGGTCTTTCTGCGCAGACTGATGTTGGACCGAATGACCTCAGCCTGTCGTCGCTCTGCAGATGAGGGTTGCCTGGAAACCATTTCCACTGGCAACAGCAGAAGAGAGCACCTGATTGGAGGAGAGCCGGAAGCCCATATAAAGCCGCCGGATGCTCTCCAAGTTCAGTTCCTGTTGTTCACAGCTCAGAACCTTTTGCGCAGGTTACGCTGCATGAAGTGTGTCATAATCAAGGCTTTCTTCTCTCTGCGATGGCTGATTGGTGATAGTTAACGCCGGGTCAGGACAGAATATAAAGGGGAAGTGAAGACCCTGTCATCGTTTACTCACCTACATCTTGTTCCTTTCTTCTGCTGAACGCAAAAGAAGATATTCTGAAGAATGATTGAGTTGGTCTGCTGTAGTCATTGCAGCATTCTTCAGGATATCTCCTGACTCAGATGCACCGGCTGGGTTCAGTGAGGAGAAGTGTGTGAATGCGTCTCAGAGGACAATGATGGAGCTGCAGGTGTTTTATTGGACACACTGACCTCTGCTGTGTCTGAATATGTTACAGGAACTTCATCAGGAACTGTTGTTAAATTCATTTTGACTGCATTCTATTCACTGCATCTACACATCCCCAAGTCCTTAAAACAACGTAGATTGAGATGCTCAATGACTTAAGAAGTGTTGTTTTCTGAGAAAAAAAAGTTTCAAAATTAAGCACGTTTTTGTTAAAATGCTTTTTAAAAATGTTGAAAGTTAGTCAGCTAAATTTGTTTATGCAGTGTTATAAGATCACTATCCGCCATCATTTACAAGCTTGGAAGAGCCAAGACACATTTCCAAAAAACTCTCGTCTGAAAGAAGAAAATCATATACAAAGAATTAGTGTGAGCTTCAGGACTGTTCAGAACAAACAAAGCACTCATGAACAACTATCCCTAAACACACAGAGCTGAGGATGGTTCAGAGAACAACACAGTATGAAGAATCAAGGGGGTGAAATATCTTATTCAGGTCAGTACTAATAAACAATAACATGCATTTGATATGAACTCTCTTATTAACATATGAAAAAATAAGAAAACAAGCAGAATAGAGAGTTAGCGTTGGAGTGCAAGAGTTTACAGGGTCATGTTTTTTTTATATATAAAACAAATAAAATAGAAACACATATTTATTTGTGAAAAGAAATCATACCGAGTCCCAGTGTGCATACTATCCATACAATCTGCCCTAAATAGTACTGAAAATTACTAATATCATTAATAAATAGATAAGATAAAATTAATAATAATCACAGCAACAACACAAAAAATGTAAAAACTTTTACAATGATTTAAAATTGATTTAAAAATTAAAATAAAACAGTTAAAAGTATAAAATGTTACAGATAAAACATGGTTGAGTCAGTTCAGACGTAGCACAGAGCTCCTTCAGTAAACGCTCAGAGAAACAGACGGGTGTTGAGTCTGGATTTACACGTGGATAATGTTTCAGCACATCTGATCTCTTCTGGAAGCTCATAATAGCTAAAACAAGACTGTTAGAGTTATATTCAGTGAGCGTATCTGCAATGTATTTACGTCCTATGCTTTTACGTCCTAAAAGTGCTTTAAAATCACAGGAAGCCAGCGTAAGGAGCTGAGGACAGGTGTGATGTGCTCAGATCTTCTGGATCTAGTCAGAATCCTTCAGCGGTGTTCTGGACGAGCTCCAGCTGTTTCAGGATGGATAATATGCTCATTAAGAGGGAGGCTGCAGACCTGGAGCAGGAAGGTTTAAGCCCCTGTTGTTCCTGATGCGTCCAGTAGAGGGAGGAGGATAGATGGAGAAATGATTAAACCGACGCTCGAAACTTCATTAATAACCATCCGGCCCACAACAAATAGCATAGCGTTAATGCAAATATTATTATTTACCTTCACATCTGCTAAACCTTCAATAAGTGACGTTTTACACCTATCTATTAACATATTGAAATGAATGGACATCAACTCTTAGCTAATTATTTTACCTTAAATGTTGCAATAATAACTTTAGCGATTATTTAACACCTCTTATTCTTGTCTTTCTGATTTCTCATGCTGTACAGCCCCCTAGTGGACGTATCAGGAACCACAGGGGCTTAAAACTGCCTGGGTCCTAGATCTGCTTGCTCCAGGTCTGCAGCCTCCCCATGGGACTGCGCATGCGCGGTGTGGTGCTCTCCGGCCGCCAGGCGGCGCAGCGCTGCTGTTTGATCCCGTTACTGCCCGCTCCTTTATTTCCGTGTTCCGATCCGCACAAGGACAAATTCTGTCTGATTGTCTTGTTTGTGCAGTAGTGAGGTGCAGGGATGGCTCGACTGCTTCTCAGGGGCTCTCTGAGAGGATGCTTGACCTCACCGCTCCGGAAGATGGGGTCCGATCAGGTAATGATTCGTGATGGACCTGAAGCTCAGAACAAACAACACACACACACACACACACACACACACACACACGACTGCAGAGTGAATGAAGAGTTGGTTGGGATCAGCTCGTGTTTGTTGATAGCTCGTGTTTTGTCTGATAGAAACCCATGCGTGTTTGAACCCACAGGAATAATTTAGTAGATTAATGACCCTGTGTTTTTTTTTTACATTCTAAGGTTGCAGTAACTAATCGATAGAATTTAAATTAAAAATATTGGATCATGCGTTTGAGGATTGATTAATGCAGAAGCATCCTGAAAATGTATTATTTTTATTATTATTAGGCGCAATGAATGTTATAAAGTCATGTATAGTTCCTCCAGACAGAAGAGTTTCCAATAAACTTCAGGAGCGCAATCGTTTTCTTAAAGAGTTCTTGTGAAAGGAATCTCTTGCTGAGCTGTGGTGAATAATTAAATATAACACTAAACACCAGCAGGTGACAAGTCCCTGTCTTAATGAGTGATTCACTGAATCATTCGTTCAAACGATTCATCAGAACAGCTGAAACGAAGCAAGCGACTGTGTTTGGGAATGGATCATTGATTCTTTGACTCAAAAAGTGGAATGATAGATTAATTCAGGAAGGAAAGCTGCACAGATGTTCTGATCCAGGTTTATTTTGATAGTTGTTGTTTTTTGCGCAACTTAAAAAAAATAAATGAATACTTTTTTTTTTTTTTAAACGTGTCGTCTTTAAAATGCAACTCTATATAAACCTATTGTTTTTTAACTTTTGTATAATATTGACATCACATTACACTCTTAAACTGATTATCAGGTAAAGCTCTGTTTCTTGTAAATCTCTCATGCACTTTTCACAGGATGTTTAGAATTGCACACAGCCTACACCGATGCCTGCTCACTCACACACTGTTCAGAGGAGAACACAGATTTGTAAATAATGGATTCAAATTAATAAGTGCTGTGCAACGATTAATCACAGTTAATTAATTCGAAATAAACGTGTTTCTTTATATAATATATGTGTGTATGTATTATGTGTGTATATAGACACATAATTTGAAAATATTTACATGTACACACATATAAATATTTAATATATTAACTAGGGGTGGGCATAGATTAATTTTTTTAATCTATATTAAAATGGCTCATTTGAGATCTGCCAAAGGCATTCAGAATTTGTGTGCTACCTATTATATTTGAGA
>JAUMHG010000274.1:54911-75002 GCA_032359395.1 Enteromius anoplus
GTTCTGTTGAGACAATAAAATAAACTTTTCTTGCATTATCATAGTATGTTAGTTAAATTCATAAATAACTACAAATAGGCCTAACTAATGTTAGGGAACTCTGTTAATGTGTTGTTGCACAACAAATATTCGTATCGGTATCGGCCTTAAAAATCCTGTATCGGTCGGGCTCTACTAGCAATATAAAATACTGTTTAGTTTGAGGTTGACACAAGATACAAATAAAACTGTAATGCTTGCTAATTATTATTACAATTTAAAAATCAATTCTATTTGAATAGGTTTTACAAAGCGATTTATTTCTTTGGTGCAAAGCTGAACTTTCAGCATCATTACTCCAGTCCTTCAGAAATCATTTTGCTGCAATCTAACAATTTAAAAATGTATCATTACTATGAGCGTTAAATATAGTTGTGACCTCAAACCTCTAAATCGGAGTTCCTCAAATCTTACCCTGGAGGTCCGATGCACTGCAGAGTTTAGCTCCAACCCTGATGAAACTCACCTACCTGTGTTTTCTAATGATCCTTAAGATGCTGATTAGCATGCTCAAGTGTGTTTGATTAGGGTTAGATCCAAACTCTGCAGTGCACCGGACTTCCAGGGTAAGATTTGAGGAACCCTGCTCTAAATGATTGTGTAAATTCCCAGAGTGCACTGTTTTAAAGCACTCACAGTCTCAGCTCTTCGAAGGTCTTGACTGAATAAAGTGGTGAGTTTGGGTCCCTTTGAAGAACCTCCACTTGGTTTGTGTTGTTGACCACGTTGCTTCTAATCAGCTTGTTTAGGAGAGACTGTGTGGCTCTGTCCTCTAAATAGTAGATTAGGAAAGAAACGGGGTACTATGATGGTCTTTTACAGTTAATCCGATAATCTTAGGTGTCATTTAAATAAGTAAGTAACTTAAGATGCAACCACAAGGTTTTTAATCTACTTAGGAATCAGGGTCACTCACAATAATCCAGTGTTTCCCAACCCTGTTCCTAATCAAACACACCTGAATCGACTCATCAGTTCAGTAATTGAGACTCCACGACCAGAAATATATTGGTCAGATAAGGGAGACATCCGAAGTGTGCCTCCAGGAACAGGGTTGGGAAACACTGCAATAATCTGTTACACTAAACGCTAAAAAGAAATTGCATTGAGCAAATAAATTGACTATGATCTGGTTCCATGCTGAGTGCAGTTTAAAAGTGAACCTCTTTCCTCTTCGTCGGATTTGCTGCCATCATCTACGGTACAGGAGAGAAAAATATAGAAGACACATCAGAAAATGATAAAGAGATACTTTCATGCAGTTATTGTTCATTAACAAACAAACTGTCATCCTTTCATCATTCCAAGCATGTATGACTTTGTTCATCAGATTGAAATAAAAGGGAGATTTTGATAAAAGAACTGGTTGTTTCTTCCATCAACAAACAAATAATAGCAAGGTTACGTAACTTGGAAGATAGTTAGTGCACATTAATTAAGAACGTAATACCATTTCATAGTACTTTTGCATTATTTAAAAAAAATAAAGTCATACAGGTTTAGAACTACATGAACACTACATTTTGAGCCAACTATTGTTTTAATGCAATAAAATGACGCAAAACATGATTAACGTACCTTCAGCCTTATGTGAAGTGGCATCTCCCGCTTCTACAATCCGCAAGTTCCCAATCTGTTTTGAAACAAAAAAAATAACACTTTGTCTGTGTCTCAAAACTTAACTATGAAGCATTTTGATGGGTAAACCCTTGTCAGACAGGCCTGTGACATGCAGAAACGCTGTCTATATTGGCAGCTCCCTGGGATTTGACGTGCCCGCGCCAGCTAACGTTAGTAAGTTACGCTAATCCGTTACAACTCTATTAAACCGAGTTTTCACTCACGGTCTTGGTGGTAGACTCTTGTGCGTCCACAGCAAGAGCCCACGAATCGGTTGCCATCGCTTTAATCGAAGATATGCGAACTAATAAGCGGTCTTCAACAGTGTTCAGATGGACGTCCCTTCACCTGACTCAGCTTCGCGAGAACGCGCAAATTTCCCGCGCGCACACAGAACGCTGTCCGGCCGGAAGTTGGCACAGGACCCTCATCAGTTCCAGTCAGCCTTTGGTTCTAGTTTCATATTTATTCCAAGCAATTTCATGTGTAAGTATCTGGGATTTAGTTTACACCAGTTAGACGCTACAGTACGTTATATTATACGTTATATTATATTTTTCATAATAAGCCATTAGTGCAGTGTCTCTTTCTTTGTTTATATTTGCTAAACTCCACATGGACTGGCAACATTATTTTTGGTGTCTCAGGTAAACCAATTGATATATGGTTTAAGATAGGAGAACATTTGGCCAAGATATAACTATTTAAAAATCTGTAATCTGAGGTTGAAATTAAGTCCAAAAGAAAAGAAATGCAAATTAAATAAAATATACATTAAATAATATGGTAGGAAATTTACAATGATCTATAATTAACATCCTAAGGATTTTTGGCATAAAAGAACATTTGGTAAATTGTTATATCAATAGCAAAATTAACCATGTTTTTATTAAAATAAAATTGAAGTAACCATGTTTATATTTGGTGTATTAATTATATAACAATTTGTATAACAACGATTTTACTACAAATACCATAATCAAACAATAATTAGTATAGCAAATTCATTGTTAATTTGTGGTTACCATGGTCTATCTGTAGTAAGAATGTTTTTGTTTGTTGGTTTTATTTGTAGTTTTTACAGGGTCATATTGTTGAAAAATGTATTACAGAAATGTATTTTCCAAAATACATCTGAGAAATATTAATTGAAAAACGTTCCCTGAATATAATAACATTTACTTAGATAAAAAAAACAAAAAAACATTAACAAACATTGATACAAATTAATACAATAATCTCCTTTTTAACAAATATGGTATTGTGGAAGCAATAGTACATGAAAACTCTATAATCTAAGAGAATGAAGACATAATGTACATAATGACACAAATTGTTTTGGCTATACACATATCTTGATAGTTACCTTACCAATATACTTCATTACCAATATATAGGAAACCATAGTTGATGTAACCATGGCAATAAAGAGACATGCTTGGTTACTATGCTCTTGCTCGAAAATACCAAGTAAGATTATTGTTATTGTGTAAGAATAACGACAACAGAATTTTCCATTAAAATATTTGAAATCTTCTTCTGACCTAATTAAGACCCACTATACAGATTTGATTGATGCTTTAACCCTACCTTGCAATATTTTTAAGCCATGCACTTTTTGTATATTTATTAATTTAGCATATGCTTTTATCCAAAACCACTGATTAATACAACAAAGGGATTTATTATGATTGCACCATGCATGCTTTCTTAAACCTAAAACAAATTAGTGCTTCAAAGAGAACGATTTATTAAAATATGCTCTGGGTCATTTTTCTGTCATGCAATCTTGCGTTTGTCTCAAAAGTCATTATGCATTATGATTTTGTTAATTTCTCTGATTTTCACCGTAATATCGAGCCGAATGTATTTGTCCGAAAAGAAAATCATTATTTAAAAGGGCTGAAATTAGCTGAAATTCACGATATCCATTCATAGCTTTTGGAAGTTGATATGTTTTCTTCTTTATTGCAGATGAAATGATCAGCAGCCGCTGCAGCTCTCAGTAAACCCCAGCAGATGAGATAAGAGACATTCACCGAGAGTGAACGAGCAAGAGAGAGGGAAAGACAGACAGTAAATAGCACATGTTAATTTAATTGTGAAACAGAAGCTGAGGTTTAAGCCAAGGCGGCACATCACTAAACACACACACACTTTCTCCAACCAACCTGTTGTCTTTTTAAAAAGCCCTAGAGGCTCCATATTGATTGTCATGGTTACGTCCTCTGCAAAAGCAGATTAATCACATGCACCATGGTCACATTCAGAAAAAATAAAACCGTGCCAGTCATATTGAGATCAAGATAGTGAGCTTTTCATTGACCGGAGAGAAAATCATGAATGATAGGATGACAGAAGTGACAGATTTGAGATGTGTGACCAAAATTCTGAATCCTTTGCATGATCTATGATCTCTCTCTCTCTCTCTCCCCCCCCATGCATTGTGTTGCATTTCAGCCAGTGGCACCCCTGGCTATCAAATAGGATACATGAATGGGCTCTCGTCACTGATTACGGAGAGACAGAGAGGTGGGGGAGCGGGGAGGTGGGTGGTACAGATGCTGAGGGGAGAATCGAGCGTTGGCGGGGGGCTGTTGGGGCTCGTGTTCATCTGTTGCACAGGACAAGCTCTCGTTTCCAGCTCCGAGCTTCATAACCACATGTTTGCTGAGCTGACTGACTGCATTAAGGTTCCTCCAGCTGCTTCTGTATCTGTCCATCTCTCTTTCTCCCTTTACCTCCCTCCCGTCCTCCGTTCTGCTCAGTTGTTGTGTCCATCTCCGAGAGGCAGAGAGCTTTTCGGAGTTGCAGCCTGATGTTATTTTGGACCTCACCGATTCAGACGTCGAGGGAGAATTGCTGCAGATGTGAGGTAAGAGATTTCTGCTTTGGGAAAAGTGCAAGGAGCTGAGGATTGAGATGAAGAAGTATTTCAAGGTGAATTCGCCAAGTGTTTCCAAAGCACTAAAGAGATTTCATTCACCCGCGGCCGCAAGGGATGCATCTGTAGTCAGTTTGCTGGAGATCAACAGGTGCTTGTTTCTGCGCCGTGTCTCCCGCGGTGTGTGTGGAGTGGGTGATTTGGCTGTTTCTTTGGCAGTGATTCACACTCGCTGCTCCAGGGACAGGATGGATGGGAGGCAGGGGTTGATTATGGTCTGTCACTTCAGGTTCTTCTGATTTGGGAAAAAGGCTAGAATTGTTTTATTTAAGTGTTGAGGATATGTTTTTATTTTATCGATTAACTGCATGACTTTGGTATCTGGTCTAAATTCAGAGGCATATCGGCATCTTACAAAAAATACATATTAATATAAATGGAGAGCAGTTATTTAAAATTTTGATCAAATATATGCAGCCTTGGTGAGCATAAGAGGCAATTATTTAGAGTTTTTAATATCATTAATTCACTGCATGATTCAGTGTCTGTTATAAATGTTTCTTTAGGAGCATATTAGAGCGATTTCTGAAGGATCGTGGGACAATGAAAACTGGAGTTCTGGTTCTGAAAATTTGGCTTTGCGTGACAGGAATAAATTATGTTTTGAAATGTGTTGCAATTATACACAGTTGTTCTAAATTATAATAACATGTCATATTTTTGAACAAATGCATGCAGCCTGGGAGAGTATAAGAGACGTTTAATATGGGTTTTATTATCATTAGTTACCTGCATGATTTCAGCATCTGTTAAATCGGGTTTAAATATGGTAGTGACACCTTTGCTTTGTGCAGAAATGTCTGCTCCCCTCAGGACACATGATGGCAGTGTTTGACCGGTTTGCCGTGTGTGAGCGTGGGAAAATCTGCTGCACTCGTCTGTCCACTCTCATCCCGTCACGCGGCCTCCCCCGCCAAACCATAATCTATAAGAGAGGGGGTGGTGTTCCTCTGTGTCTGCGAGTAATGACCATGTGGACACCTTGATGAAAGCGTCTGTTTCTGTGATAATGGGGAGCTGTTTAATCTCAAACAGTTAGGTCCTTTGAGAATAGTTGCTCATAAATCTTGGGCAAACTGGCTGGGAATCATGTCAGATTTCCAAAACACTGTCCCTCTGTGGAAGTTCAACAAGTTAGATGAAAATCTGAGGCCGGTACCAGCTGTCACTGGGCCGGTGCCTTTTCAAAAGGTACATGCTTGTACTTATAGAGTCCATTTTGGTAGTTTAAAAGTACGTATTAGTACTTAAAGTGAACATATTTAACCCTTATAGGTACAAAAGTGTAGGTGCTACCTTTAAACTTTGCGAATAGGTGTTTGGAAATTTCCATAATTTTTTCATGATCCTGTTTGATGACTTATGCTTTAAGCGTAAGGTTTATCACAGACGTTTCTCCTGTAATTCGTTAGATGAAATAAACAGATTGAAATGCTGATATTCAGTAAGACATTATTAATATGGGTTTTCAAGGCTGTGAACTGCTGACATAATGTTTATATATCATAATTTATAGATTAATATTAAATATATTGATGTTAAACAAAACAGTAATACAGTACAGTAGTTTGGGGTCAGTAAGATTTTATTTTATTAGATTTCTAATGTTAAAAAAGTTCTCTTTTAAAACATGACGTTCTTTAAATGTCAAATTCTGTAAAAAAAAATAAAAAATAAAATAAATAATAATAATAATTATGTTAAAAGTCAGCTTTGCCTCACAGGAAAAAAAAATAGAAATAGAAAACTGCTATTTTAATGGGAATAATATCTCACAAAATTACTGTATTTTTGATTAAATAAATGCAGTCTTACTGAGTGTAAGAAACAATTGCAATATTTATAAATGACATAATATAAGAGATCAAGTTTGGAGATCAAACCATAGGAAACCTAATGGGCTTTTCAGTTGTGATTTAGTGGCCAACATCTCAGATATGTCTTACGTCTTTTTGGTGACAGACTTTGCATTTTGGCAAATCTGAGCAGAATCTGAGATGTTACTTAGAGAGTGCTTTGGTTTCTTTTTCTAAGGAGAGAAATCTGTGACGCATTAGCTTTCCATTTCGATTCCATTACTGTCCAAGAGAATCAATTCAAAAGTTAAAGATATCGCATTTGTGCTCTGAAAACGAGTTAATTTGAGGACTACATCATGTCAATCGCTTTTTCTGGAACAATCATCAATGGATCTGAGAGACACAGACGCTGCTGTGTATCAGATAACGGCTCTGGGTTTGTATTCCTTTATAGTCTGGAGTACTGTGCGCTGACCTCAGGTAAAAACTGACTGGTCATGGCCTCAGCACCGCATCTGTTACAGGGTTGTTTGATGTGCCATAGCTTTCTGTTTCCTTTGATGGTGCTGAAGCAGACCTGTGCCAGAAATCCAGTCATGGGACGGGGGGGTGTTTGTATGGACCTGGCACACGTCTTCATCCAGAGCGATACGGATAATGCTGCTGTCTTCTCATCTTTAATGATGTGACAGGCTTGAGGGCATGATGAGTTATGATGTGACAATAACTTGTTTTTTGTCTTTTTTTCTCAAGCACAGACACTGGACACTTAAGACACTTTTAAGCCATGTCACAGTTGTAAAAATGATAAAATAGTAAACACTTTAAATGTTTGTTGACCACATCCAGAGTCAATGCTACTGTAGGGGAATAACAGGTAAAGACCCCTACATTTTCACTAAATCAGATTTTGTTCTATAAACATCCTTAAAATGAGGTCAGTTTAACTTGAAAATCAAAGTATAATTAGATACTGCTTGTGACTTGTTTTCAGAGAATATCTTTTAAAAGTTTATTATCCAAAATGATTGTGTTGTGTTTTGTTTTTGTGCAGAAAACACCACCAAATTCTGTGAGATTTGCTTAAAACAAGAAAATCAGACAGAGAATAATAACAAGTGTGATCCTTTATGAATCTTGTTTTAAAGGATGTTTAAATATTTTGTCAGAACAATCATATTTTAGTGTACATAAACATGATTGGTTATAAGTTATAATAACAATATTAGGTAATTCAAGCAGCTTTTAAAAATGTATGTTGTTTCAAAGTTAAGACATTTTTTTCTGAACATTGTTTATAAAATAAATGTAAGGAAATATATAAATATAGGTGTATTTATTTATGTTTTGTTGTATTGCTTAAAGCAAGAAAATTCAATAAATAACAATATATAAATAATAATAGTAATATTGTTTATCTTGACTTTCATACATTGGCCATAAAAATAAATGTGTATCCAACAAAATAAATAAAAATGCATTGGCCCCAAAGAGGTATTTATTTATTTGCATTAATACATGGTTTTAATGTTATCTAGACTTTTTAGGGAAACATCGCACTCACTCCCTTCTCTGCATGTGAGAAGCTGTACTGGACAGATCCACCATCATGCCTGGCCTGATCAACAAGAGCAAATGGAGCGCTCTGCCTCTCAGCATCTCAGACATCACTTCCTGTGTCAGGGGTTACACCCTGGCAATGACAGCCTCCTTGACCTATGAAAACATTGAAGATCACCCTATCGAGGGTAAGCTAGGTGCATTACTTCTTCTGAAGTGATATTAATCATTAGCAGCTCTTGCTAAGTCTTCACTCTTACACTCAAAAACTAATTTTCCATTTGGATTAAACTGTTAAACATAATGTGATGCAAATCGGTCAGCCAGATTTATAAATCCAATTTGTTTCAGTTATTGTTTTCATAATTAATGGATTTATGCTGATTTGCAATTTTGCTAATAAAATTATATGAAAATGAAACCAAATCGATGCTACAGTTAATAAACTATGCCAGTGCTGCAATATTGCTCGTTTCATTTACGAGTGACTGACAAACATGCATTATATTACGTTTATGAGTTTATATTAAAACTGTGGAATACAAACAGATGGAAATTTTGCAGTTCACATAAATAAATCATGAATTTAGGCCTAAATACTTTTTGGGGGTATTGATTGAAACTAAACTTTAACTTTTTAATCAACCAATTAAAAATAACCTCAAAAGATGCCCAGTATTTATTTATTTATTTTTTAGCTTTTGACAAATAACACAATTATGATCCTCCTCCTCAAAATAAACTCACTTTATATAAGATTATTAAGAGTTTAATGCATAGTAATACTTTGTCAAAATGCCCTCCTTTCCCTCCCAACCTCAGCAGCTATTTGTATAGAAATGTCACGGGCAGATTGCTGCTCTGTGGTCTCCAGGGTTGTATTGACTCCAGCAGATTGGATTTTGCATCGGTCAATGCTGAAAGCATTAAAACGAAGGATTTAATTTCTGTCAAGTGCAAAATTAGCTTTGTGGAAGGATCGCCTTTCGCTATTGTGTAATAAACCTTGTGTCCTCTTGTAATCCTGTGATTCCTGCAGGAATCTTTATATACCCCCTGGATGAGTGCAGCGTGGTGGTCGGGTTCGAAGCGATGATTGGCAGCCAGATAATAACTGTGCAGGTCAAAGATAAAATGAAAATCGATGACTGTTACTTTGATTGCTGCAATGCCACTGGAACCCTGCAGAGCGGAGGTGGTAAGATTAAATGCTTACATATAATGCTCGTCAAAGCTCTTACTTAGCTAATCCCTGATTCAGAGCTTAAAAGTAAAGCCTGTCACGGTGACTGTGGAATCCAGTTAAAGGAATAGCTCACCCAAAAATAAAAAAAATTGCTCATTCTCATGTAATGCGAAATATAGTTTGTTTCTTCATCAGAACAGATGTGTAGAAATATAGCATTACATCACTTGCTCACGACTGCATGCTCTGTAGCGAATGCGTGCCATCAGAAGGAGAGTCAAACAACTGATTAAACATCATCAAATCCAGTAATCCACAGGATCCAGTCCATGAAACAAAGGAGTTTGTAAGAAACAAATTCATCAAGACGATTTTAAATAGACTTGTTGTATGGTCAAGTGACAGATTAAAAGTTTGTTTCTACAAACACATAGTTTTTCCCTTCACCAGATGTCCATTGATGGACTGTGGATTACTTGCGTACTACTGTGATTCTTTCGTCAGCTGTTTGGACTCTCGTTCTGATGGCACTGCAGAGGATCTAATTTTTGAGTGAACTATTCCTTTAACGTATTTTATTATGCTTGTTCATTGTGGACTGTACATTGTAGAGGCTTTACTAATGAGTCATCTTGAATCGTTTTGTTGCAGGACTGATCGTTTTGGATGAGGATCAGGAGAGGACAATGCTGGTGGTCAGTCTGGGGGTCATTCCCCCCCTGGAGACCATTAATATACTGGTCAGCACCTCCTCAGAGCTCAGAACTCTCACAAATGGAGGAATTCGGGTGAGTTCACCGCCTGTCTGCTCTCCAAGAGTCCAACGATCTGTCAAAGAAGAGCAGGCGTTTTCGCCCAGCACTGCTAGGAGGTGTGTGATTCATTGATGTTGTAGTATTTGTATGGAAACACTGTATTTACTGCATGAACATTCTGATTTCAGTTCGAAAGTCCAAACCCTAGCAAAACCAATTCATTCAGTTTGAACTTTTTAACATATAGACTCCAGTTTAAAGCATAAAGTGCATTTTGTAAATAAAATCAACTTTTTCTGTTGTGCCTATTTTGCATTTTGTTTTGCATGTTACACATTTTAGGACATTTAAGTGTAAAAATCTCCCACTGACCTGCCATGACATGTTAGACATTACACTAACGTTGATATAATCTGTGTAATATATTTGCATATTGATTTATAATGATTGAAGGACTCAAAAAGTTACAGGACAATCAGTGTGGTACATTTCCTAAATGAACGAC
The DNA here is from genome assembly GCA_032359395.1 of Enteromius anoplus. NCBI lineage: Eukaryota > Metazoa > Chordata > Actinopteri > Cypriniformes > Cyprinidae > Enteromius > Enteromius anoplus. The sequence continues at coordinate 65,320 of JAUMHG010000274.1, forward strand.
TCTTTAGAGTCTGTTCTTTTTAGTGAATCAAAAGCTTACTGACTGGTTGTTCATATGACATGCATAAAAATCTTTGATATCAGTGTAATATTCGCATGCTGAAATGAAAATTTGCTGAGGATTTCCTTGCTTCAGGCCATCCAAAATGTACAGAACACGTTTGGAGAAATTTAACAGTCACTTATCACTTGCTCCCCAAATAAATCCACAAGCGATCCACATGACTCCTGTCCATCAGTTAACATTTTGCAAAGTGAAAAGCTGCATTTGTACAAAACAATCCAATCTATCCTTAGACTTAGGATCCGTAGAAGATCCATTGATGAGCAAGAGATAAAGAAATTCTGAAAGGGAAATGTTCCTATTCTTTTTTAGATGATTTAACAAACTCATCTACATTCTGTATGGCCTGAGAGTAAGGCAGTTTTCAAAATGGTTTCTTCATTTGTTTTAACTATTCCTTTAAATCAGAGCAGTTGCTGACTGGTTGTTCTTATGGCATGCAAGATTATAAACCAGAGATTTGCATACTGAATTGCAACTTGTCTTTCTTCTTGCATCTATTTGCATACAGAATTTTTACTGCCATCTGCTTAACCACCTCTTTTGGTATCTTTCCAAAGATATTGTTACATTATGAGTTAATTAAGCAAAGTGTACAATGAAAACTGGAAATTAGACCGTGTCAGAGCTCACTGACCTCCATTGAAAGGACAAAAAACATTGAGCAGTACATCAGAATATCTCCTGCTGATTTGTCTCAGGAAGGATCAGCATCACTGTGCAGCGGGAACCCACGAGCAGACGGCCCCAGGAGGGTGTTTGACTGCTCTGTTGGAGGAAGAGACCATTAACTCCATTGACTATGAGTTTAATTTCCATCTTGAGATCAGAGGGCCGTATTTACTGGCAGGTCAGTTCCTCCATCCTCATGCGTGTACGATTAAATATTATAAGCTACCCCTGATTTCCAGAGAAATAAATAGGTATAAATGCAAAGTATATTCTGTCAAATTTGTAGCCGAAATTATTTTGATGCGTCAATAATTTGATGTTGACTTTCATTCTGATAACATTATTTGATGCCGTTTGTTTTGCAGTATGCATCTGGAGTTGCAGAACGGTTTAGTCCTCGCATGTGGCCTAACGTCTGTTGCTCGTGCTTATTTTAGATGCTTTAAAGGTTTCTCTGTGCAGGTGTGGAGAGCCCCTCACATGCCATCCGGGCGGACGCTGACCCCTCGGCTCGCTCTGCCACCAGCATTGTAGTCACACTGGCAGACAAATACACCTACGACTGCCCTGTGGAGATACTGATCTACCCCAGCGGTGTGTAGCACACATAATTACAGTCGTCATACTGTGTGTCGTTGTCGTATGTCACTTGAGCAGTGTAGTCTGATTCGTGAACAAATGACTCTGAGTTGGTTCTTTTTAGGTGAGTTAAAAATATGCAGCATGGCCATTTCTTTCCAAATGAATTATGCTTTTAAAGGGAATCGGACATTTTCAGTGCAGCCAGTGTAGTCAGATTCCTAAACGAATGTCCTTAAACCTTTTGTAAGTGAATCACAAACATAACTGCTGTAGCGTATTCTGATTCTTGATTCTTGAAAGACTCCAAGTTGTTTTTTTAGTTAATCAAACAAATGACTTCAGTGATCCAGCTCTTTTAGTGAATCATAGTGCACATACAGTACAACACAACTACTGTAGTTTGATTCATAAACTATAGAGTTGTTTGTTTTTAGTGAATCAGCCGTATAGTGTGACTCCTAAATGGTTGACTCTCATGAGTTGTTCTTTTAGTGAATCAAATGTGTAAGTGAAACAAAAAGTTTCACTCAAGTGTTTATATGACAGTCAATAAATATGCCAAAATAAATTTGGTATATATATATATAAAATTAAAAGTGAATCTTAATTTGTAAAGATTGTGGAAAGTCATTAAAGAAATTAACACCTTTTGCGAGAATTGTTTCAAATGTGTACAGGACTAAAAAAAACACTCAGGGCAGCAACTAGCTACCGCTTCTAGTGGCGATGACCAAACATTTTCGTCCCTTTATGCATCTATTTTCCTAGCGTACCTTCCCAGCTATGTTGCTTTTTTTTGTCAGGCCATTGGGTCCCCACATGGGCAGACAAACAAGATCATGGTCACTCTGACCTGTGCTAACTGGACAATAGAGTAAGCCTTTCAGAGCAAGATCTCCATGTGCCTGAAAGCTTGTCCAAACAAGGGGCACTTTATTAAATCACAGGCTATTGAAACATCATTCCTAGGTCCACAGCCATATAACATAATTTCTTGCTCTATAAGCTCTGAGTATTTGAGCTCTATATTTCTTCAGCCCCCCAATCATGCATCTCGACCTCCGTCGGCGTCTTGGAGGCGTAAATGAATCCCTCGATGCCTCATAAGATTGCTCACTCCGCAGGCGACCCGAGGCCAGCATTGTGCAATTGAATTGATAAGGCAGCCGAGTCAAAGGGGCAAACATTCAGCCGTATTAATGGCGCCAACACACTCTCTGTCTAATACAGCTGGCTTTTTTAAGAAATACCGCCACCGTGGGAGTCCTTCATGTCTGGCAGTAATGCATCTCATCATCTGCTGTCATAACTCACTGTTGTGTCTCCACACGGAGAGGTTTTCATGCTACTCCAAGATAGTAATTCTTCCTTTCTTCACGTAGAGCCCCATCTGCCGCACGTTCTCATCGAAGACGGAGACATGACGCCGGAGGAATACGATGAGCATCTAAAAGGACGGAGCGACTACATAAAGGCCACCAAGAAGGACTGCAGTAATGAAAAAACTGTGAGTGAGACGGTGACTGGGGGAATACAGAAAACAGTAACAAAACCATATGAAGCAATCCAAACAAGAACCTAATACATCAATACTAGTAGTACAACATAAAACGCTTAGAACACTGCATATTAGAGCGCCTTTGTGGTGCTTTTTCAATATAATTGGTTATTATTGTGATTTTGCAGCCAGGATCATAAACTGCACTGGTAATGTTCTCAAGATGTGTTTTTGTGACTGAGAGATTCATAAGAAAAACAGCATTTAATATAACTAAGATTAAGACTTGTATGCTCACTCCAAAAACTATTGTTTTATTGAACAACCGCAGTACTTTTAGATATATAAACCTTGAGGAACAAATAAATACAAAGTATTGAATACATTTGTTAATAAATAAATCAATATAGTAATAAAACAGAAACCCATTTCTGCCACAAAAAAAAAAATTAATACTCGCAATTCTGAGAACAAAAGTCAGACCTGTGAGGTAAAAAGTTGCAATCACCTTTTTTTTATTCAATGACAGAAATGGCCTTCCATAGAATAAAATAAAATAATGATAATTGTAATTATTATTTCCAACCAGTTAAATTCAGTAAATTGTAACTTACTTTTAGTAATACTTACAGTTGTAATTATTAATCAAATATTATTTATATTTTTTTATTGAATACTGTATATTCAGTTATTTTTAAGTATTTTTACAAAAAAACATTAATATTTTGAAATATTATTTCAATTTAAAATAACAATTTAAAATACATTTTAATGTGTGATTTATTTTTAATATGAAAAAAATATTTAATATTTTACAAAATGTAATAATTTTTAAGGAATTCTATTTAAAATATGAGCCTTTTGTAATATTATAAATATCTTAACTGTCACTTCTGATCAATTTAATGCGTCCTTGGGGAATAAAATTATTATAATTATTATTTTATTATTATTTTCCTGTATACATTTTACTGACCCCAAAGTTGGTATGGTATGGTAGTTACAGCATATATTCTTTCTGAACTTTCCCACACACCTCTTACAAACTCCAGTCGCTCTCTAAAATATTCAGGTTTATAATGTCAAGCTGTTAGATTAAACCTAATGACACTCAAACTGAAAATCGAGTGTGAAATCAAATTTAGTTAGGTTATCTATTTAATGCGAAATACCTTGACAATCCTTGCTAATCGGCGCTTCAGGAAGTAGTTATATTAAGTGGGAATGTCAGCACAGATACATGTTTCTCAGCAGTGCAAAGCTTCAATTGCATCCTTAAGTGAGTGCTGTTCCTCAACAGGAGGGAGAGAACATTCAGCCCTAAAATCATCAGCAATGAACAGACGTTTCTATGGAAACCGTCAAAGGTCTTCAGTTGAGTCCATAGTGTTTCTACCTACCATGTAGCGTAATAAGGGTTAACTTCACCTCCTCCGGGATGTGTGCTCCTGTAATTAAATCTTTAAAGCACGAGAGGGGAATCCGTGAACCATGGAAGATTTTCAAAATTATGATCTTGGTTTCACATGCGTATGAGTCTGTGGCTCGATCAATCATCCCTGAGCCACACGTGAGACAAATGACACTGAGTAACAGAAATGACAACGATCATTTATTCCAAACTCGTATGACTTTCTTTCTCCTGCTGAACACAAAAGGAGTAATTCTGATGAATGTTCTAGTCATTTTTATTCCATACCATAGTAGCTGATAGTATCTGAATTTGGAAAATAGTATAGAGATGACAACATTTGTACTCGTATAGTTTTATGCGAGCACAAATGTAATCATTCATTGGGAGAGACGTGTGTTATATAGAAGGAAGCTATTTTCTTGGTTAATTTAGTAAGCCAGTCATGAAAACAGACGATTTCTGAGAAGTAATTTAATGTACAATGGACTAACTAATTGAGGCGTGGTGTAAAGTGGTTGAAATACATGGCTAATTTGAAAGTCTTTCTTCAGAGCAGTTCACAATAGGCTAATTGGCATCCTTCAGAAGAGCTTGAACTCTGTTTCTATTTCCGCTGAAAGATCACATTTAACCACATTACAGTGAACTTTTTATTCAGTTTACCAGCAGGGCCTGTATTAATGAAAAATCTAAGAGTGCTAAGAGTTGCTCCTAGTGATGGAACTCTTCTTAGAAATGTGGGTGTTTCCTCTTTAAATTAAAGAAAAAGATCCTAGTAAAGAAAAACGTCATTCAGAACGCATCTTATCCCTTAAAAATGGTCTTAATGTCTGAAATTGATAGGAGTATGAAGGAGGACTTTTAAGACACTTAGAGAAAATGGATGAAACATAAGGAGGGAGAATAAATGTGTTGCACACCATGCATAAGTTAATAAGACACTACACATTTGATCGTGCAGAGATCATGTTTGTGACCGATCTTACTAGAGACATGCTAACATCTCAGATACCGTGCAGAAATGCCGTAGTGACAGCAATGGAAGGAATCACTACATTAGCTACATTAACATATTCAGTAAGTGGAATGTGTCTGTCACAGCCTTATATAAGAAAAGTGCATTGCGTATGACAGCATGGTAAATAAAAAATAAATCATAGTATATATACATTGTGTGTGTGTGTGAGAGAGAGAGAGATAGAGAAGAAGAGAACGGCACGTTTATTTCCACCTTGGACAACCAACTGTATTATAGCTAGTAACAGGGTCAGCTGAAAGATAAAAGAGTTGCTCTCAGATTGGTTCTGAATCACTTTTAGGCTAATACTTCTATCTAGAAATATTTTAGCTGAAATAGGAGGATTCTGAGAAGATTATTAGAATCTTTAAGAATACAGGCACAGGTTATTATTACTCTCAATCATTGTCAGGTCTTTTTTTTTTTCTTCAGTTTTTTCCTCCTTTTCTTTCTTGTTTTCTTTCCTGGGTCATATTTCAATAAACATATATCTCAATTATAATTTTGTGTATATAATTTATATATATACAATAGTAAGATTTTGTGTGCGTTTTTGAAAAAAAATTCTAAATTGTCTAAATATACACAAATACCAATATACAGTGCCCTACACTAATATTGGCACACTTGGTAAATCTGAGCAAAGGTGGCTGTGAAAATAAATCTGCATTGTTTATCCTTTTGATCTTTTATTCAAAAAATGCACAAAATTCTAACTTATCATTGAATTAAAAGAATTGAAAATAGGGAGAAAAACTCATGATGAAATAAATGATTTTCTCCAATACATGGTGGCCACAATTATTGGCACCCCTAGAATTTTTTATGAGTAAAATATCTCTGAAGTATATTCCCATTCATATACACAATTTTGAGCACTCCAGGGGGATTATGGGCATGACAATATCAAGCCCTGGTTTCTTGTTTCACTGAACTATATATGGGAGGGAAAACAAATCCCAAAATCCCCTAATCATCAACAAAGATGCTTTTTCTTTGTTTTTTGTTTGAAAAAACAAAGAATATATTTATGATGTGCAGCAAAAGATTTGAGATACTCTGGCTGTGTGCCTTCTGAGGCAGGAACACGTCAGAATCAAAATTCTGATTTACTTCCTGTCTTTGGAAGTGCCTTCTTCTGATTGAAATTTGGAAAACAAACATAGATGTATCCTTCGCTTTGATATCCCACAATCCTGTGCGTTCCATTCCGTGATGGCACCTGAAATCTGTGTTTGGGGCCAGTTTGTTTGAAAAAGTATATTTCTGACTGAGTTTAGATTGTGAAATTAAGTATATTTTCCCTTATAAATTAGTATTGCGTACTTCATATGTACCCAACTCATGTTTTGCATGAGAATGTAAATACATCAGAGTGCATCAAATGGACTTAGACACCCCCTTTAATATTGCTCAAATGGGCTTTATTGCCCATTATGTTTTTGTGAGATTCACTGGCTTTTCCGTTATAGCCTTCAGTAAAGGCTCTTTTACTCGCTGATGTGTTTTGTGTAGGTGGACATCATTCGTAAGAGGCTCCATAAAGACATCCTCCACAACCCCGTGGTCATGCTGAACTTCTGCCCAGACCTCCGTTCGACGACCTCTGACCTGCGGAGCATTCAGGGGGAATTCATCTTCCTCATTGACCGCAGTGGAAGCATGAGTGGGGTCAACATCAATCGAGTTAAGGTAGGATGCTTGTGCTTCTGTGTTAAACTAACTCTGGCCCTCACTCCCAGTGCTTATTAACTTTTGATGACATCCTAATTTATTCAGCAGTTTAAAACCCCAGAGTGTGTCAGGCATTTTAATAACCATTAATTGAGTTTTTTTATATACACACAGAAGTGCTTATATAACACAAAGATATAAGTCCTTCAAGCAGCAAGTGAAAATGTATTCACCCTCAGGCTCGTCCAAGATGTGGCGTGGCTTTATCTTTATCAAAATAGATACATTTAGCATTACAGTACATCACTTGGAATGGGTCTTCTGCAGTGAATGGGTGGCATCAGAATGAGAGCTCGAAAAAGCTGATAAAAACATCTCAAAAAGTCACCAGTAATGCATCAATAATCTGCAGGCTTGTAAGAAACAAATCCAGGATTAAGTTGACCAAAAAGGGACAGTAAAGAAAAAAAAATGCTGCTTTACATTATATTCATCCCAGACAATTAATCAGTTCTCTACTAAAAACATTGAGCATTGCATCTGTTTTGATGACAATAAGCACCCTTTGAGCAGCAAATCAGCATAGTAGAACTATTTCTGAAGGATCATGTGGCACTGAAGAGTGAGGAAATATGCTGCAATTTCATCATGCATCACATGAATAAATACAATTTAAAGCATATTCAAACAGAAGACACACATTTTAAAGTCTAATCATTTTTCCCAATATTTCACTTTTTACTGTGTTTTTGCAGCCTTGAGGAGCATAAACTTACCAACCCCTAACTTTTGAATGTACCTGTACTGTGACTTTTTTAAAGGTTACAGTTTTAATTGTTTTTGCTACATTGCTTCACTGACCATGATGTGGCTCATATAGTTCTGAATCAAATTAGATCTTTTGAGTAGCCTGTTGAAGGGGTTTTGTAATGAAACAACCAGCTTGTTGCACTGAATACTATAAGCAGCTACGATAATTGAACTTGGTAGGTCTTCATGCTGAGATTGGATGTTTGGTGCGCTGTGAATGTGTGAATGAGCGTGTGTGTGTCCTGTTGTGGGGCTCTGCAGCGTGACGCACGAGCCAGCGATGACTCACTGCGGTTTTGATTGAGGATCTTCCCCTTCTGACCACAGTAAAGGCTCAGGTCAGTCTAGCCGTAGTATCCTTCCCTGAATATCCTTGACCCTCAAGAATACTTATTCCATGCTGAAATGTCATGTATTCAGCGTGATCTCTCCTGGGCTGGAAGAGGACAACAATAGATGTATCTGATAACACTGAAAGGAATCGCTCACCCGCAAATTAACATTTCACTCGCCCTCATGTAACACTAAGGAAGAAATTGTGCTGGTCATTTCTGCTATACATTAAGCCCAAAAATGAAAATTTACTGAAAACATCAGGCCATCTATGATGTAGATGAGTTTGCTTCTTTATCAGAAAAGATTAGGAGAAATCTAGTATTCCTTTCTGCTCTCACTAATGGATCCTCTGCAGTGAACGGGTGTCCAAACAGCTGATAAAAGCATCACAATAATCCAACACGACTCCAGTCCATTAATAGGTAAAACAAACAAAAGCAAATTTACATGTTAACTTTAAATGGGTGCTTCTGAACAATATACAAGTCCTTAATAACTCCATAATGAGTACATTTAATCAAATTGTTATTTTTGCAGGAACTATTCCTTTCAATCATTATTTAGTGAGTGGACCTGATAAGCTAAGTCAGTGCAATTTGTAAATGAATCATTTCATAAACCTGATTCCTCGCCAATATTTGAGGTACGATTCCAAAACATTATATGATTTCAAAATATCATACTTTATGCATCTATTGAACCTTTTTGAAGCTTGAATTTTCAATTTTCTCATTTAGTGCTCCTCAGATTTTTTTTTATAATCATTCTTGGTAAGAGTGTATCATAAGAAGTATCATTATTTTAATTTATGAATAAGAGTTTGCCGAAGGTAGACTTGCTTTATTATTAATGTGCCCCTGCCATTTTAAAGATGCTAATATTGTTTTATGAGTCCCTTAAAACAGGTTTAAGGTCAAAAAACACTTTAGTTTTCTTTAAAAATAGATTTAATTTTACCCTATTTCTAAATGATTCGTAAACGACTCGTGTGAAGCAGTTCGAAGACTCAGTTTCTCTAAACCTCGCCTTCCCGTGAGCCCTCACTGTGATTGGTCAGATGGCGCAGTCCTATATGATTGGTCTACCGCTACAGCGCTCCACAGAGCTTGTACCAAAACTATACTTTCTGACATTACTAGAGGTGCTTTCAGAGAGAATACATCAACTACTGTAGTTAGCGCGGACTACCGTGGAAAGTGCTTTTGTAAGCGAATCTGGCACACCTCTACATTGTGAACTTCAACACTGTATAATGCATAACAATGCGTTAAACATTGTTTATCATTACTTAAACTAATGAGACAGACAGACAAGCTGCACCAATCACAGTATTAGACTACATTAGGCCCACAGCTGAACAACAGAACTACAGAAACACAAGTTAGCCGGTTAACAAGACGAGCAGGGTTGTTACACGACATCACTTACACAAATACGATCGCAAGAAAATATAATCATCATTTATTAAACTTACTTACAGGTAGAAGTTCAGAGGAGCAAGCAGCTCCAAATAAACTGGGCTCTGGTCCTTCTTTTAAATTTGGTGAATATCACGTTGTACTCCAAGATTGGAAAAGCAGTCATCAGTAAAATGACGTGAACACAACAAGAGACTG
>JAUMHG010000274.1:98390-120861 GCA_032359395.1 Enteromius anoplus
GTGATGTTATGTGTGTTTATGTTCAAGTTAGTTCGGTTCATTTGCCGCCCTGTTACCATAATGGAGAAAGGTGTCTAGGGGAGCGAGTTGTTCATAAGAAGTGCTCTAGTTTAGGGAGTAAATTAATGTGCAACCGTTATAACATAAAGCACATTGAAATCCTGACAAGAACCATCGTGGTTATTGGCCTGCTCGACTTTGATTGACTAAACAGGTTGTTGGATGTATGGTATTATACATGGGTGTTGGGCTGCTAGGGAGGGTGAAGAGTGCGCTCTAGTGGAGAAACTATGCTATACAACACTCAGAGCATGATTAAAGGGCATTTCGTCCGGTTTTATTATAATTTTGAAAAATTCATATATCGGCCAAAATGAACGCCGATACTAATATATCGGAAAATGCTGAATATCGGCCGATAATATCGGCATTCCGATATATCGGTCGGGCTCTAGTTTTCACACACTGCTGCTGGTATTTTGGCCCATTCCTCCAGCAGATCTCCTCTATAGAAGTGATGTTTTGGGGCTGATTCAGTTTTTTCCAGCCTGGTGCAGGTCTACAGTTTTGTTTCTGGTGTTCTTTGACCGCTCTTTTTGGTCTTGGCCGTAGAGGAGTTTGGAGGTTGGCTGTTTGAGGTTGTGGACAGGTGTCTTTTATACTGGTAATGAGTTCAAACGGATGCCATTAATATGAATGGAGGACAGAGGAGCCTCTTAAAGAAGTTGTTACAGGTCTGTGAGAGCCAGAAAGGAATTGACCAATCAATTCATTAAAAATCCTACAATGTGGTTTTCAGGATTTTTTTTCTTATTTTGTCCCTCATAGTTGAGGTATACCTTTAATGAAAATTACAGGCCTCTCTCATTTTTTAAGTGGGAGAACTTGCACAATTGGTGGCCGACTAAGTATGTTTTTTAATCACATCAAATCATTTTTGTTTCATTGTTTAACACACAAAAAAACTGCCATTGTCTTTGTTTCCATCATGTTTTTCTGTCTTTAAACAGAGAGCGGAAGACAGGAGGTATGAAACTAAAAAACAGAGAAGGAAAAAAGCCCCGGCGACGCCACACTGATGTGAGTGCTGGTCTTTCTTTGCCAAAAGTTTGAAATCCAAGCATGTAAGGCTCTTTAACAGCCTATGCATTATATTAATATGACCCACCAACAGTTTCACTGTTCAAGTACCTGTATAGACTGGTATGTCGGCTTCCCTATCCATAGCATACAGGAAATGAGACGTCTCTGAATCATCAGCAGCCCCAGGATGTGGTGGCCTGATGGATATCTTGATCACATCTAGAGTTGGTTGTAAACGGCTGGAAGCAGCCTGTCTGTGACCCACCTTTGACCAGAGCTGTTCTGTCGCCCCCTGTAGGACCCCAGGAAGGAGTGCTTCAGCCTCAAGTTTGACCTCAACATAGACATTGACACAGAAATCGTCCCCGCTGTCAAAAAGAAGACATTACGGTAAGTCAGAGAACAAATTTGTGTTCCCCAGCTTTAGTTCCTTTATTTCTGAGAGTGTACTAATATAAAGGTAGTTTATACTTCTTAAGTTGCACCTGTTTATGCATGCCTGCTACTTAAACAAGTCTTTTATATTTGATTCTGTTTATACTGGTAGTTATACTGAATGCATCCATTGATTACTCAGTATATTTTAGGTTAGAATTCAATCATTATTTCTTAAAAATCTTACTAAGCAGTGATTAAGTTAATCAAAAGTGACAGTACAATCAGTGCTGAATTGCTTATGAATATGCATTCGCATACACAACAGTTATTTTAAATTGTTTTTTTGTTTTTTTACTGTATTTTGATCAAGTAAGTGCAGCCTCATAAGACTTGTTCAAAGTGTTTTGAACTATGGTGTGTAAGGGACAGTCAGTGTTTTTTTAATCTTTGCTACAGTTTAACTTAAACCTTGCAATGTGCACTTTTTTATTTTTAAAAGTACAAAAGTTGCATGTAGTATCAGTGTATTAGTGTTGGATGTAATGTGTTGCTAAGTATAAAATAATGAAAATGATAAAAAATAAGTCAAAAATAGGTTTACTATGTCTTAAGAAAGAGAGTATTTCTTGACATCTTTCCAAATAAAAGCCCTATTTTTTTTCTTAAAGCTTTGATGCCCTCGTCTTTGAATGGGGGTTTATTTGATGGGAACTCTGTTTAGTGTTATCTGTGAAGCTCATTTTATTGTTCTTCAGAGAGGTGCTCGGACCCATTTTTGAGCGCAAGGGCATTGAATTATCACGAGTGGATCTGTTCCTGGACCAGTCCAACACTCCGCTCTTACTCCACTTTGAGGCGTATCGTTTCGGAGGACATTACCTCAAAGTGAAAGGTAAGCGTTTGAAGTTGAACCTGCTAATAATGTATATAATGTATATGATTTCATTTCCTTTTGACTTTCGATTTGGCGATCACGTGTACAGTGCTGTGTAAAGGGAGAGCATCTTACAAGATATTTGTCATTGAGCTCAGCATCTCTTGATGCATGTTGGTTGTTATTCTCAGTGGTGTAGTGCAGGTGTGACTGCGCCCGCACCCCCTTGGTTTTAGAGAGTAACATAGATATTGTCTCTTCAATAGAGCCTGACCGAGGCCGAAATATCGGCCGATATTATTATCGGTATCGGCATTTATAAAGGCCGATAAATGAATATTTCAGAACTAAGAACCAGACCCCTTACTGGTCACTTTGATATGGTTGTTGTTGTTATTGTGTTTTTGTTCAAAGTACTTTAAAGTTTCATATATAAAGTTTCTATTTTTATATATTTTATTTAGCAGAACCTTAATATATTTTGATGTTCCGTTGTGACAATAATATTTTAGTGAGTACTCAACTACAAATAACTCTTCTTGTACTAAAACCCCTGCCCCTGCTGGACTGCAGCTATTGAGGATTGACTGATTCGGTACACTACCTCATATATTGTTAACAATTTATATTTTGCTGTTGTTGTTATTTATCAGAACTTAACAGAATTTGTCTCCAGTCCTGTTCAAAGTTATATTAATGAAGCTTACCAAGTCTTTTAAAACTGGTCACTTTGATTTGGTTGTTATTGTTTTTGTGTTTTTTGTTCAAAGTAGTTTACGTTTCATATCTTAAGTTTGTATTTTTATTCATTTTATTTATCGGAACTTTAATATATTTTGATGTTCCTCTGTTCTGTTGAGACAATAAAAGAAAGTTTCTTTTTTAAATGCATTATGATATTATGTTAGTTAAAACTCATAAATAACTACAAAAACCTAATGTTAGGGAAATCTGTTAATGGTTTATTGTGTGTTTCTGAAATGTAAAAAATAGTAATAATAATAATCGGCCGATATATCGGAATATTGGATTTTAAACCCACCAAATATTTGTATCAATATCGGCCTTCAAAATCCTTTATCGGTCGGGCTCTACTCTACCGGCACTTTTTCCGCTTCATCTTTAGCGAGTCAGAACTTCAGTATCAGAGTTATTAGAAATGATACTATAGAATCAGACTACCCAGGACGGGCCCCATCAATTACCTCTCATCTGGTTTGTCCAACACATGAGAATATGTCACGGGAGGAGGGCAAGTGATCAAATAAAAATGGCTAATAATAACCAGTACAATTATAAAATGAAAATGAGCAGGGTTTTGCGCTCAGATGTTTTTTAATCCTGTAAAATGTGAATTATTTATTGCAAATTTTGCACATCTATTGTGGCTAATAGTAATTTTAATAATTTTCTTTCATATTAATTTTGTCCGTGAAGTAGCAGAAGTGAAATGTGTAAATATTATCGGGGGGAATCAAATGATGTTAAACTAATGTTTATAACAGGCTTTCATCCACTCGCTTTAAAAAAAAATTAAATAAAAGGGGGACTTAAATTAAAAGTGTATCCACTATACCCCCCACCTTCATTACACCGGCCCAACTGGAATATCACTTAGCCCACCCCGCATCTGGAGCCGGGCTTGGTTTGGATAACCCTTTTTTCCTGTACATTCCTACACATACTCAAAACATACACCAAATCTCTGTATTACACAACACAGCCGTCCTGTGTCCACAGAAGCTGACAGTTTCCCAGGAAAGGAGGTGTGACCAATTACCCTTCATTAGAACCGTTATGCATCTAAAGGAGCCTCACAGGGATGCGCTGTTTCAAGTAGATCATGGCGTTCACTCAACACTTTCCCTGATTATACAGCATTGTGCTTGTCTTTACAAATCCCCATCCCCATGTCTTTAATCAGATAACGCACACAGGTGCTGGATGGCCGCTTGCATAATACACAGCCTGTGACGAGAGGGTTAGCATTAAAATGATTGGGACATTAGCCGCCGGGCTGAAGAGTTTCATTCATGCTGAAAATCTGCTCTGTTCAAGTCTTTCTGTTACTTTTATTAAAACGAATAAACAGCGGATTTCAGTGATAATGAATAATGGCGATATTTAACAAACAATAATCTTGCTTCACTTTAGTTAATTTATTTTCTTTGTTTTACTTCCTTGCTTTATTTTTATTTATTATCATATATTTTTATGTATTAAAACATTATATTCTTATGTAATTTAACAGGAATTATTAACAGCAAAGCACAATAATATCACTATTATTATTATTATTATTATTATTATTACTAATTATTATGATCATTGTCATATTATTATTATTATTATATATATTATATTATATTATATTATTAATCAGTGATAATAATGAAATATTAAACTCATTTTTGTGTTATGTAATATTTAAAATAGTAATTCATTTAATGTCATATAAAATTGTGATTCATAAAAGCAAATAGCCGTTCAAAGCCACGTGTTGACGTCATTATATATTAATATAATATATTACTACATGCTGGAATTTACCCTTTAATCTTTTAAGACTGCATTTTACTACAATTTGACAAGTGCTATCAAACAAGTTACATTCATCCAATAGAAAAGTTTTTGTTTACATAATAAATGTGTGTACACTGTGGATGTTTATATATATATATATATATATATATACAGACACACACGTAAAGCATATATTTACATGTATATATTTATACGTTATATCATATATAAATATAGAAGAATGTGTTTTCAGAGTAAGAACGTTTTTTGTCTCATTCATACGGTTCAGTGAGTGTTTCTTACAGAGGTTGTTTTTGTGCAGCTCGGCCCGGCGATGAGCTGAAGGTGGAGCAGAGCGTGAAGGATCTGCGATCTCTCAGTCTACCCAACATGAAGCCGTCAGTAGGGGGCAGTGCCTACATCCTCACACCGGGCAGTGAGAGGGCCGAGCACGGGTCCCTGCCCCGCCGAGAGAGCGTTGATATACTGGTCAGTGATGCTGCTGCTTTCTGTCCACAGCCACCCTTGTCTTTCAAAAGCCTGTTTGTGTCATAATTTAAATTACATTTTAAAAGTCTGTTTTAGAAACATGGCCTAATGTTGCTAACATGTTAATGTTCAAAAGCAGCAATTTGTGACTTATGCATACTTAGTGCTGGTCAAGCTTGTTAGTCGTAGTTTAGTTTTACAAGACCATAGCTGCTTCCCGAGATTTACATTTTTTTCCGTCTTATAAATTTATTTGGAAATATGGCCTAATTTGCTAATAGAATATTTCCTTTAGTGTTCCTCCTAAATAGAGGGGGTCTTATTGTATTTAATATTTTATGTTTCATTCATGTTATAGAAACATTTTGTGTCATAGCCAGTGTGCTCTTATCAATATTTTTATTTTATTTGTTTTCACCTTTCCCCCCAACATTTTACCCCCCCCCTCCCTCTTTTTTTATTTATTAATTTTGTTTACACTTATTTGATGATGTGATCAGTATTTAACTCTTTTTCTAGTCATATTTGACATATTTTATTTTGAATCATGTCATTTTCTATCTCTCTTATAAACATGGCCTGATGTGCGTTTTTGTTTTTTTGTTTTTTACGTGTGGTGGATTATTGAATTAATTCATTTATTTATTTTCAGTTTTTTATTTAATTTTATTTTTGTTTTATTTTCTCATACCTGTTTTAGACACATGGCCTCGATTACTTTGTTTTACAGCCTTTAACTCCTGACAACATTTTTAGTCATTATTTAGTTTTACCAAGACCATTTTCCATCCCTTCATAAGTAAACAGGCTCCTCCCCCCCCCTTTGAGTCATCAATAAATGATCTCTGTTATGACTGGCTAATCTATTTGTATGTAAAATAAGCATGTTTGCTGACCCTGTTGGCTCTAAATTCATGCGTCCCTTGATTTCTGAACACCTCAGTCCCACTTCAACTTCCTTTTAAGGTGCCAGCTTGTTGTAAATCATAAAGCATAACACATGACCTCATACAGGAAGCTTACCGAGTGCGTCTTCCACGTATGCCACTCTGACTGATGCTGACAATTGTTTGGTTTTTAGCTGTTTTCTGTAGAAATGACTTGTGAGTCTTTTAAGCTACATTCAAGGAAAGACAAGCCTGAACGTACTCCTGTGTGCGTGTACAAACATGGAAATGCCGGCCTCAGAGATGAGTGCAGACTGTAGGGATGTTGATGTACCTCGTGGGTCTTTACTGTGATTTGAGCTTGAACCGTCAGGCTTAGCAATAAAAAGCTGAGAACAGAGCATTCAGGTCTAGGCTGTGTCATCCCATCGGGCTTTGCTTGGCGTTGTGTGGATGTAGGTTACGTAACGGCATAAAACAAGTCTACACGTGTTGGGCGAGAGTTGCACAGGTATTGCGCCAGTTTTCATTTCCAAGTTCTTCTGTAACACCGGTCTTTTGAAAAATAACGCTAAATCTTTACATACTTTTGTGTGTGTGTGTGAGTGATAAAGTTAATTTGCAATCCAAAAAGGGAAATTCTCTGCAAAGGTTTTGTAATAATTACGGTTTCTTCTTCGTACAAAGAATAGAAAGTCAGGAAAGATACTGTACGTCTAGTTATGCAGCTTAGAAGAGGTGTGCTGTTATTCTTTAAAGCAGTCGGTTTTAACACAAAGAGTTTTTGTTATTGCTGTTTCTGCTTTCACAGACATAGCCACTGGT
Organism: Enteromius anoplus; assembly: GCA_032359395.1. Taxonomy (NCBI): domain Eukaryota; kingdom Metazoa; phylum Chordata; class Actinopteri; order Cypriniformes; family Cyprinidae; genus Enteromius; species Enteromius anoplus. The sequence goes on from JAUMHG010000274.1 coordinate 105,450, forward strand.
GCCGTTTAAGGCTAGTGGTTTTGCATTCACACATTCGTCTGATAACGGCCAGTCTGAGTTTGCATCGTGGTATCAGTTTCCAGATTTGTAAGGTCCCCCACCCCCTTATTTTCCGGCAGGGCATTCCTGATCACACTGTAGTTTTCCTTTTAATGCAAATAGCACAATGTAACGCAGTCATTTCCCCCCAAAATATGCTTTTTAAAGAACTTTGACCATTTAATGTCATTTTTTGTGGATGGACTGATGGACTGAAAGAGAGACGGATACAGATAGATTGATGAACGGACAGACGAATAGATAGATAGATCTGGATGGAAAGAGAGAAAGTCCTCCAGACTCTTTCTGCTCATCTGCCAACTATTCCTCTGGAATTTTTATGAGAGCTGCTTGGTTTTGTCTGTGAGCGCGTTTGACCTGTATGTGGTAACTCACCCACTGTGTCTTGCCCCCTCACCAAAGCCTAACCTTTAGAGAGGAACCCATCACCCCTCGGATTATTGGTGCGGCGGTGACACCAGGACTCCTCTTTGAGGTTTGATTGGCCAGATCCGCCCCGGTGGGGGAGTGACCTTTGAAGCGCGAGCGTTTGATGTAGCGCCCGTGACTTTTACGCTCCCAGAATCTGAAAGATGAGTGTCTCACGAAAGCAGGTTTTCAGGTGAAAGTCATGTTTTTGCAGTTGCGTCTTTGATCTGGCTTTTCTTTTCACATCAACTCCTAAATATAACAGCCCTCTCGTGGTTATTTTTAGAAATATGCTAATTCTAAGCACAGTGTGGTTATCATTGGTGTTCAGTTTTAAAGTTTGCTTTAAGCATGTCCTGTTGCGTAAGATTCAGACCTCGACTTCAGGCCTCCACTCTTCACCTTTAACCTCAGGCTCTGTTGCATTAGTCAAATAGCCTCAGTCTGATAACGCTAGCTGGCATTTGAGCTGCACCATTCACCTGTCTAATGACATAACACTACAGGTGATTAGATCAGAGGTCCCTGTGGCCCTCAGGGGCCCCCACTGTGCTGCGGCATAGAGAGTGTGTAATTCTGATGAGTTTAGTGAATCTTGGTCATGTTGTGTATGCCAGACACCTCCAGCTACTAACTATATTTATTTATCTTTTAACCTATAACTATTTATAATGTCTGAATGGCATTGCATTAGATGACAAACCAGCCGAGTGGCGTCTGCACTCAGGGCATATTTTCTTATTTAACCCCATAACATTCATATTTTTTTCAACAAGTACATATTTTCTTATTTAAAACTAATGATGATAATAATAATGAATTAATATTATAACTTGCACTAATAAATATATGCAACAATATAACTAATAAAAAAACAGTAGAATAATAAATAAAAAATTGTATTTAAATAATTATTCTTGAAAATAATAATTACTATTAATGGTGGTGGTGATTTATAATTTTAAAATGCAAATATTGATATTTCTCTGATTGCTTGTTTTGCATTTTTTTTTTTTTTTGGTTTTGTTTTTTATTTGTTTTTTTTTTGTTTTTGTTTTTTTTTGTTTCTAAGGCTGCATTTCGAAAAAATAATACAAACTTTTGCTTTCAAGCTATTCTGCTTTGGTGCAGCCTGGGCAAATTTTGTTGTCCACCTGAGTTGACGTCTGTTTTTTTCACTTACATTGGGTAATATTCCCTTACATGGCAGATGCAAATATAGATATCCGATTCACATTTAAAAAATTTATTTAGACATATTAAATGAGTCATTAAACCAATCAGAATCCATGCGCTTCTTTGTTTGTGGCTCATAACCAGTCTGTGAAAAAAAGAAACGTAATACAAACCACGTTGAAAATGTGTAAATATTTCCTTTGCTAATTTATTCACTGTTTCATTAGCTTGAATCAACAGCTACAACACAAGCTATTTCAAAATGTTATCAACTATGTGTGATTAATGAAACATTTGTCTTGAGAGACTGCAGAATTCCCTCTACAAAATGGCATCAATAGCTGCTAGAGGAGGAAATTATGTGTTTGATCAAATGTAACCCAGTCAATGGAATATCAAAGGTCTGGATAAACTGCCCTGCATCTGTCGGCTGCGACTAACTGCAGGAAATGAGCCCTTTCCTGTTCTTATTTGACCTCTCTGATAAGAGACTGGTTCAAACGTGTATTAATATCACAGCGTAGAGGTTATTGTCGGAGCAGACCGATTTAATCTGCATTGGTTTCCCTCTTTAAATGAAAGGGTCAAGTTGTTTAATGTTTAGTTTGAGGTGTGTATAACTCTTGCATAGCAGATCTGTGTTTCTCAGTCTCTCTCATTAAGCAAGAGACCAATTCAGACAGTAGTGATCATTTATTTACCTGGGATATCAACAAAGCACTCTGTTAAGAGCTCTTGAAGCAGCAAACCCCCACGTGTGATTGATGCTCTTGTGAAGTTAACACAATTACCATGCAATTAGTTTCTGACCATTAACACCCAGTGTTCAAAGACAATAGAACAAAACACGACTTTAGCAAAAAATGGGTGTTACCTTCATGGGAAACTAGTGGGGTGAATCTCTCATGTTGTAAGATTTCTGTGCGGAAAGCTAATTCATGGAATTAGTACTGTGTGTAAAATAATGTAAAGCATTTACTGATCTCTGAATCCTGCTATGTAACTTTTTTTAATTCTTCTTTTTAAATCTTTGTCTTTCTAGAAAAAATGATCTAGGCCCGGTTTCATAGACATGATTTAGCCTAAACCAGTTTTAGACCATAGTTACATTTTTATGAACATGTCTTTAGAAAGAAAACATTACTGGTGTGCATCTAATACAAAGCAAAGGCACTGACGTAAGATCAGACAGTGCGAGTTTTCTTTGTTGAAACAGCTCAGATTTACATTTAGTCTAGCACCAAAGCCTTGTCTGTGAAACCGAGGGTACTTTTTTTTACAGAAAGAAGACAATTTTATGACTATTTTATGACGATTTGTCTAGTTTTACCTCAAAATGGTCATCATAATATGTCTAGACATTTTTCCTTTTAACTTTACTACCATTAATCATTCATTTTACTACCTTAAATATAAATGTATGAAAAATAATAATAATATAATAAAAATTATATAAATAAAGAATTAAATATATAAAAAAATATATATATATTAAAAAAAAAATTTATATATATATTTATTTTATTTTAATTTAATTTATTTTATTTTTTTGGCACTGAGGAAAATGCTTATTTGAAATGTTTTTGAAAATTTGGCTTATCCTATATTTTTTAAATTGTATTATTCTTTAGGTCAATTTCAAGACCCACGTTTGCGTTTAGGCAGATTCCTTTATTACATTTACAACAAACAAATATTACAATGATTGTAGTACTTCACAATTGAAATCTTTAATTAGAGAAATAAGTACTTTTTTTTTTTTATAGTAATTAGAAAATGCTTAATTGTGACACATGCTGACAGTCGAATGTAATTTCTTGTTTATTTCCTTTGATGTTGTGGTGAAACATGACCCTATATTCGTTCCCCTATCTACCTAATACTTCCATACAGTAAGGAAATGATCTTGAGAGTGTCTGCTGGGGGAGGGATCAGCATCTAGTGCGGGATTGTTGTTTGCTGTGATGTGAAAACTGACTTTGGAGGAGATGGGTGGAGTAGACTGATGAAGTCACAAACCAAAAGCTTAAAAACTACTGGCTGCCATCCAGACACTGAGCACGTGTGGGGATTTCCAGCTTGTCTCTTCATTTTTGCCTCCTCTCTGGATGTTGACTGCTGACGTTTAGAGTAGAACGTGCACGTAAGTGTTTGAGCGAGGTCAGAGAGGGCATCCAGGCTGGATCATGGTACGTTTTGGACGTCTGTCCTCATGGCACAGTTGGGATCTCCTCCACATGAATCCTGAAAGTCTGCCTGGTGAAGCGTCTCTCAAAAGTCCATCGCCAACAAAGTGCCAGGTAAATCAATGAGTTAATCAAAAGTTTCTATGAATGCTTGGTCAATTATTAAACTTCTCCATAGCATCGTCTGGATTGCACACCACGGTATGTCTCATTGAGCTAATATTTGTATTGAGTGGGAAGATGCTACGTGTCCGTGTGTAATGGAAGCTGAATGTGCGCGTAATGGAAACCCTTCAGCATCATTCTACTAACTGATGACACAAGTTTAGGCCCCAGTGCTAGACAGACACAGTATCTCATCAGGCGATAAGGTCGTATCGTGGTTTTGATCACCGATTAATCGTCTGTCCTTAAGCTTCAATGGCTCTTTGTTCCATCTCTGCTTTGACTAAATGAAGTGGGTGACATTGTGGGTGGTGTTGGCCCTGAAAATAGTGCTATGTTGACACTCAAGGTAAAGTTAAGAGATGAAATGTGACCTGGTCAGAATGGTGTTTGTCTTACATGTTTTGTGGCTATTCTTCTACTTCCCCTTGTTTGTTTCATCATTATTTAAAGCTTGATCAAAAGCCGGTCTTATCTTCACCGTAGCTGTTCTTATCTTCACTGGTTTATGTTCTTCAGCTGAACTATGTTGTCTAGAAAGGGTTGAAGTGAAAAGGAAGTTAGATGCATCAGTCTGTTGTTGAGAGGAATCAGAGTCTCAGACAGGAAGGTTTGGGAATATGTTGTGGTAAGCAGTAATATTTTAGCAAGCTAGAAAAGGAATTTATTTGAGTGCTAGTAAACCCAACCACTGTTGACTTCAACACCTCAGCTGACTGCTAAACATTACACATGATTTATGAGGAATTAAAGTTAACTGTATTTGATTGTATTATGTGTAGTTAACATTAAGAAATTAACTTTTTTTCTATTTTTTTAATTGTCCTTAAAAGCGTTAGGAACCTATTGTATTGTATTGAAGACATCTTAAGTCAACATTGTAATACAATTAACGTGTTGGCTTTTTTGAGTAGTTCCACCCTATATTTTGTCTCTCTGAGTATCACTCTTGACTTTACATTATAAAAGTAAATGGATTGTGATCAGTTTATGTTGACTCTTAAGGATTTACTATGTATTATGTCTATTATTATGTATAATTTCAGTATACGTCAAGGCCATGCATTGCATGCATGCCCTCTAATGAGTTATTAATATGCTAAACCTGCAGGTCAAGGGCTGGGACTCATGTTTTAAGGAGTATCGTCCACTTAGTCATTTCATTAAAGATGATGAACCAGTTTTTACGTAGAAGTAGAGCTTGCGCGTCACTAAGAAGTGGGTGGCTTCTTTGGATGCATCATAACGGTGCAAAAACTCAAGACTTGATGCAGCACATGCTAGTCTGGGATTCCCCAAAGTTTCATATTGCAGAGATTGTTTCCCTGTTACAGTAAGGAAGAATGGGAAGCTTGGAAATCATTCACGGCACAGGAATGGCATGCTCACTTTAGTTTTATTGTGAATCAAAAGGATCATCAGAACTTCTCTATTATGATGTCAGATTAAATCATTAAATGTAAAAAAAAAAAATATATACTTAACAGTTTTGTAATCAAAAATATGATTGTTATAGTCTTAAACAGTCTTTTCATAAATATGAAATTGTTTGTTTTCTTTATGTAGGGACCAAAGTAAATTAATAGATGAATTTTACATAAAATAAATAAATAAATAAATTGTTGCCAAACAAAAAGTTGACTCTTTTTTTTTTTTGAGGCACCAGGATGTGTTTCTGGGACCCTGCAAGCTGTCTTCTTCTCCCCTCCCTCTTTACATGTGACCCTCTGTCTTTAAGCAGCCACGCCTCTTTTTCCTGTCGTGCACAATGGGACAGGATCCCTCCTAGTTGCCATGACGTTTGGGCTGTCCTATTCAGTAATGCGGGAAGACAGGCTCAGTTGGACAGCTTTACCTCATGTTGCAGGTTGAGAAGCATTGGGAAACTAGAAAGGACCTCGTAGGGAGCCCTGATGCACCTCATATTTTTAAAAGGAAATTAGAGGCTGCTTGCTTACAAATAGTGATTTATTATTTTCGCATTTTTCAAGAACACTCTGAACTTTCATCCAGGAGTTGTGGGGTCAACGGTACTTGTATCTATTGGTGTTTTTGTGAACGTTCGAAGAGAGGAGGTTTCGAGTGATTGTAGCAGCTGGCTCTAGCATGGGTCAGGCTCTGTGAACCCAGCTGAGAGATTACCATGGTCTTCCTATCATTTGACATGCCACTCGCTTCCATGGTGAGTACATCAGACGCTCTAGGAAGCCTGTTCTGCTTCGTAAATTGGCTGGTCATTCAGTCCGTCAGAGAATAAGAGTTGCCGGTTACAGCTGATCCAAAAGTGTGTGTGAATAAATTCCTTTTTTTAAGCTCTTGGAGAAATTATTTGCTATACTGGTGCTCTGTAGACTTTATCAAGAGTGGTGTTTCTTTTTGGTGAAAGTGGAAACTAGTGGTAGGAAAAAAAATATTGATTTACTAAACTATGTCAATTTGTAGATGCGTGGCTTTCAACAGAAGGATTCCTTTCGGTGTGGCGTTTGTGTTACTCATTGATGTTGGTTGTGCGTAATATAATTTTAACCCATGATAAAATCATAAAACAGTCTAAAAAGAATGTTTTGAATTTTCATCCCTAGTTCTGGTAGTGTGGTTATAAGCATCCACTGTCCATCCTCCTCAAAGTAGGGACATTTCCTGACATCTGTGTCCTCATCCTTTCACCCCAGATTCCGCAAAAATCCCCTCATCAAAGCTCATCGTCTGCCTGTCTCTGTTCTAAATTTAGCAGGGGGGCATAGTGGCCAATCCGCTATTCTTTTATTTCCTTCATTGCAGGGATGTTCATTATTTGGCCTGCAAACATAGAAAAGAACTTAATGCAATTCTAAATAGCCAATATAGGTGCTTTGGAGGGTGTTACATGACGCAGCTTGAATTTAGTTGCTTGTGAAGTTCAGCAATGGTTTGAATGTTAAAGCTATAGCAAGTTTTTATTCAAATTATATTGATATGATTTAATAATTGTTTCTACATTAATTTGATCACAAGTTCTCATTTTATTCATGTTAAGGTGGACTTTTGACGTTTTCGACATCAATAATTATTTCTTGAGTAGTCGACCAGCATATGAGAATGATTTCTGAAGGATAATGAGACACTGAGGAAGAGAGTAATGATGCCGGAATTCTTTGGATCACAAGGATGAATTAAATTTTAAAATGGATTTAAAGCAGCTATTTTAAACAGTAATAATTTATCACAGTATTCCTGTATTTTTGATCAAATATGTGCAGCACTGGTAAGCATAGGAGACATTTTTTAAAAACATTTTGAAAAGGCCTAACATATAGTAATAGAATATTTTCTTAGAAATGCATTTAATTGTATAAAACACCTGCACAAGTGTTCAAATCAAATCCTTCTGTTGTTGTGGCATGTATCAGTTTCACTGGTGTTTATTTAGGGAATTCCATTGTGTTGTCTTCAGACCTTTCCTGTTTTTTTGTGCATTCCCCAAAAATGTCGTAGCCGTCTCCGGAATTTGCAGGAGTTTTTAGTGGGTAACGGCACTCAGGGCAGTGGAATTCCCTGCACCCTGGCGAAGGGTCAACAAGCCCGTCTGCCGCCTCCTCAGTCAGATTACTACTTCCTTAGATACTAAACAGCTGTTTGTTTGTTCAACTCGCTGCAGCTCGTAAGAGGGAGTCTGAGTAGAAAGATGTTGCAATGCTCTCCAGCAGAACAATGGCTTATGAAACAATAGCAGTCTTGATCTTTCTGAGCAGGGTTGCTGACCTCCTTGACTTTGGTATGATGTAAAGGGGAAATTGTAACATTCAGCAGGATCTTATTGTTTGGAAAAATCAGTATGAATCATAGTGCATTACCGTTTCTGTTAATGTCATGTCTTTGCAGGAGCCATCATTTTCTGTGATGGGTGATAGGTCATTTAAAATGATAAAATGGTAATATTCATAAATAATCTGTGATGAAGTCTGATTTAAGAACAGAGAAAAAACTCACTACCGTCAACTAATTATGTTTATTATGTATATACTAATATACACACATACAGTATATATATTAAACATGTTACATGTATTTACTTGTCTATACATTTATAAAATGTACATTACAAATAAACAGATTAAATATAAAAAAAGAGCATACTTTTCTAAAATGCATATATAAATGTGTGTGCATTTATACATTTATATATATACTATAAACTTAAACACAGAAAAGTAATTGTATGATGTTAAATAATAAATGTTAACTATTCTGCACTATTAGTAGGCCAAGTTTTAACTTTAAAAAACATTTGTGTTAAAAATGTGTGCCAACCCTTATTTCCAATAGTTTTATTTTGTATTTGTGTTTTGTTATCTTTGGAAGAATGCTGGTACGTTTCCTTTATTTTCTTCCACCCCACCTGTCTCTCTCAATCTTTTTCTAAATCTCTTGTTTACCTCTCTCACACCCTTCATTCTGCAGGGGGGTGTTACTGATAACAGTCGGTCTCTCTCCTATCTCTCGGTCTGTTGTCCTTGACATACTGGTTGATATCTTTCCCACAAACCTCTATCTCTCTGCTTTTGTAAACCGTTTGTCATTCCCACCCAGGTCTTACAATCTTCCATCTCTTCCTCCTCACAGGGTCATCCCCGTCGGCGTAAGGACATGACAGCGTTTCTGGGCGATGCCAACATCCCGTCCCCGGACACTCTGGCCATGCTAGGAGGGACTTTACCTAGCGTGCCTCCAGGAGGTTTGCTCCCCGGTGTGGCCGCCGGACCAGACAACTGGAAGAACCGTGCCACCAATCGCATCAGCGTGTTCTTCGGCGCCGGATCTGGAAAGGTAACCCTTATCTAGCTCATCTTGAAAACCTCAGGAAGCTCATGGAAAGCAGGACGTGATGGTGCAATTTTCAATGGTGTGATTTCCAGTAAAAAGATCTCATGTAAAGAAACCGAAACCCAAACTGGAGGCTGTTGAAATATGTTTATGGCAATTTGCGCCATAATCTAGTTTCCAATAAAGTTCTTCTGAGATTTGAAATTTTGGGTGAATCATTCTGAAACAATACAACAAACGAAATCCCATGAGCCTCGATAAAAAAAGAAAAAAAACTCCCCCTTGAAACGTTTTGGCCCCCATTTACACCAGATGCATGACTAACAGAGATGGTAGCTTGTCACTCACCTGTCAGTTACACTTCCATCCCTTTCAGAGTAAGCTATAATACCCCCAAACAAGACAGACAGGGGGTGTTCTTGTGTTCCACTGGGACTCTGTTTCACAAAAGAAGGGTTTACCAGGGCCACACCACCATCTCCAGCGGCCACTACAGGCAGCCTATAGTCCATCTGTGTCTGGCCTCTATTGTTTGGAAGCATTCAATGCTAAACGCTCGTTGTCATAAGTACACCGGCCATCCTATTACAGGGCAATAGCCCCAGTGGCACACGGGCCGTCAGAGAGGGTCACTGACATGAATGGATGGGCTTTAATTGTGAGGTTGAAGAGAAGGTGGTGTTCAGTGAAAGGGTTGTTTGTTAGGTGTCATAAACCCTGTCGGGGGTGTTTTGTTGTAACAGACAGGCAGCGCCTCAGCTGTCTGACAGTTTTTGGTGGTCCGCTGATGTGAATTGTGCTGGGATTTCGCTACATTGCAAACTTTTGTCATGCTAGAGACTCTTTGTAGTTGTTTTGTTGATTTAAAAAGGTACTGTCATTAACAAAACAAGCTATAATGGCATTTTGGGAATAATCACCATGGTGATACTATGATTTTTGGAGATGTACCATGGTAATATCTTGGCATTCTTTTGAAATATATTATAATGTGATAATAATAAAAAATAAAAAAAAACTACAATTGAACATTTTGAAGTTGGAAAGATTTTTAAATGAAAGAAGTCTCTTATGCTCACCAAGGCTGCATTTATTTGATTAAGAATAATAATAATAATAATAATAGACAAAAACCTAACGTTGTGAAATATTAATGCAACTTAATGCAGATCTAAAATGCTGATCTAATTCTGGATTCTGTGATGAATAAAGTTCAAAATAACATTTATTTGAAATATGTGTAACACTTTACAATACAGTTCATTGGTTAACATTAGTTAGCTACATTAGTTAACATTAACTAAGAATGAACGGTACTTCTACAGCATTTGTTAATCTTAGTTAATGTTAATTTCTGAATTAACGAATGCATGATTAAAATCACACTTTTTTTTACGTTAGTTCATGCACTGTGAGCTGACATGAACAAATAATGAACAACTGAATTTTTATTTACAACATTGACAAGAGATTGATAAATACTGTAATAAATGTTTGTTTGTTCATGTTAGTTAATGCCTTAACTAATGTTAACAAATGACACCTTTTAACGATGAACTTTGTGCTGTTTTTTCATTATATATTTTTTATGTATTTGTTTTAAAGTCAGTGTGGATCCTAGAGGAAGTCAATTTTCTCTGTTTGTTTATGTCTGTGTGTTAGGAGGTGGACCGCGTGGAGCTGCTTCATACGAAGCTGCAGGCGTACACACAGTTCGGTCTGCCTAAGGTCCCTTCTCAGCTCGCCTTCCACCAGGATTCCTGGGAGGAGGAAGAGGAGGAGCCGAACCTGACGCTCGAGGACAGCTGGAGGCAACTGCTAGAGGACCCAGAGGTACCGGCATCATCTGTCCTGGGACATAATCCCATGGGCCTATACATAACCATTTACATTGATCACTGGAGCAAACAGATGTGCACATGACCAATTACCCTCAATCGACCCATTAACCAATAGCATTTTGCATCCCAGAACCACTGATATTTGTTTGATTTGTATTATTTCACTTGCGACTTTATTAATGCCATCTGACTTTTTTCTGCCTTGTTTTTTTAGAGTCTAAGTCTACGTCAGTTTCAGCAGCAAGAGGCGATCTGGGAGCTGATCCAAACTGAGGCTACCTACATCAAGAAACTCAGGGTCATCACTGATGTAAGTTCAGCGGTTATCTGTGCATGTTACAGAAGTTTTAAAGAAATTAAATAAGTAAAAATAAGTGTCCCAGATGGAACCGGATGCTGATTGTGTTGTGTGTGTGCAGCTCTTCTTGTATGGCCTGCTGAATCTTCAAGACAACGGTCTCCTGCTGGAGGTGGAGCCCGCTCGGCTCTTCAGCAACATCCACGATATTGTACGTCTGCACTCCAGGCTGTGGGTTCAAGTCATGTTTCCAGTGCTGGAGAACGCTCGAAGCACAAAAAGCTTGATCGACCCGGCGGACATGGAGCAGGGGTTCAGTACAGTGAGTTTAACCAAAGAGAAGATCAGCACACTTCACGCAAATATCTAAACCTATTAAATCAAGATGCATTAGGATATAGAGTCTTGTCTTTCTGAAAAAATGTAATGACTTTACGCTCATAAGAAATTTGCATTATGGGAAAATAAGTTTTTTGTTTTTTTCTAAATCCATTGGCAGATGTTTGTTTTCTTTTTAAGCATAAAATCACTTCATTTGGATCTATTTTTCAGAAATATTTTGATTACTTGATATTAGAAACATTTTTTAAAGCAAAGTGACATGGGTCATGTGTGCATCAAAATGAAGTGACTTCATGCTTAAAGCAAGAAATATTTGTAATATTTTTAATCTCTTCATAGACCATTCTTATTAAAATTTTTAAGCATAAAGTAATTTAATTTGCCCAATTTTATTTTATTTATTTCTGAAAACAAGACTTGTTCTGTCATTTTGCAGAAAAAAAAAAAAAAAAAAAAAATATATATATATAATATATATCAAAATTAATTGACTTAATGCTTAAAAAGAGATTTTCCAATAAACACTGATTAATGGGGTAAGAATTTGTGTGTGTATAATTTAGCTTCTCAGTTGTATTTTGATTTAAGTATTTGTAGCAACTCTCTCCCCCTCATCACATACATTATAATGTCTCAAAAACATCTGTTGATATAAGCTTCAACACATCAGCACATGAGCAGATGTTTTCAAACACTTTGGATAGACATATAGTTAAGATAAGTTTGTAACGTTGGTTGTTATCTTCTGTCCGAGAGGTTAAAGTGTCTTGTTTGTGTGGGTAGTTTGCATCCAGGTTCCAGCCGTACACGCGGTACTGTATGGAGGAGGAGAGCTGTATGGAATACATGCGTTCGCTGCTGAGAGATAACGAACTCTTCAAGATCTACATCACGGTGAGGAGCTTGCTGCTAAGCACAGAATACAGTAAACGAGTAGTAAAACCAGGCAGAATTCAGTATAAAATGTAAAAGATGTCGTGTGTAATCATTGAATCTTTTATCGTAACAGTGGGCAGAAACGAATAAACAGTGTAACCGTCTGAAGCTAGCGGACATGCTAGCCAAACCGCACCAGAGACTAACCAAGTACCCTCTGCTCCTGAAGACCATCCTGAAGAAAACTGACGACCAAACCTCTAAAGAAGCGCTCAACAACATGGTAAGACACGTCACAGGCTATACCTCGCCTGGTTGTACATTTTCAGCGTGTTCATCAGTTTTGCTTGTGTGTGTTCGTAGGTGACGTGTGTGGAGAGCTTCATTAACAGTATAGACTCTCAGATGCGTCAGAAGCAGGAGCAGCAGAAACTGGCTGCTATTTCGGCTCGAGTGGAGTCGTACGAGGCTGTGGAGGGAGCTAGTGAGGAGGTGGAGAAGGTAAGAACTGCGTACAGTACAAACAACACATTATATAGCCTCCAATGGGTATATCATTGCAGCACAGTATTATGCACATCTTCATGGAAACGCATTGTTTCATTGTAATTTCTTCATTTATGAGTCGTTTAACTCCACTCTCATTGCTTTTGATGTATGTTTGCAGGCTTTGAAGGAGTTCAACCGAATTGACCTGACGGCGCCGATGATTGACACTTCACCAGAAGCGACCAGGCAACTGCACCTGGAGGGGGCGCTCCGCATGAAAGAGGGCAAAGACAGCAGGGTGAGTTCAGAATGCAGTTGTTTCAAAAACATTAATGGTAGCAGCTGTCCTTAAAGGGACAGTCCACCCAAAAATGTAATTCCCGACCTGTCTGGTGACCGGATTTTTAGTTTTAGGTGAAATATCCCTTTAAGATTCCTCAAAGCTTTAGTACTTTCTGTGAGTATTGTAGCTTGTCATGTTTTAAATGTACCTTATCTGTTTTTTCTTGTGTAGATGGATGTTTACTGCTTCCTTTTCACTGATCTGCTGCTGATTACTAAACCAGTGAAGCGTTTGGAGAAGGTGAAAGTGATCCGACAGCCTCTCCTCCTGCATAATGTGGTCTGCAGAGAACTCAAAGACACTGGTGAGGGCTACACGTTTGACCACGTTATACATTTGACAAAGGAGGTGAACCAAACAGTGTAGTGTCAATAAATAATAGTTATGATTTTCTTTGCTTTTCCTGCCTTAGGCTCGTTTGTCCTCATCTACCTTAATGAGTTCAAGAGCGCCGTGGCTGCCTACTCTTTCCAGGCGAACAGCACCACCCAGGGGCGAAGATGGACTGATGCAATTTGCAAAGTCCAGGTAAAATCATACCGTCCATCATTGCCAATAATGATCCGTGTTTGACACCTCTGATACTGTAAACCATTATTATTCTCCCTGTAGAGAAGTTTGCAGATTTAGCTAACTTGTAAATGCATTTTAGAATCAGCTGCAGCGGTTGCGGTCAGAGGAAGCTCGCAGACAGAAGGCTTGTCTGAAGAAAAGACTTCAGGAAGATCAGGAGGAAGACGAGGACAGCTGTAACTCCGCAGCTAGTTCACCTCAATTTAGACACAAAGATCAGAGTAACAGGTATTTTTTTTGTTTGTTTTTTTTATATTTTATTAATAATTTAAATGCCATTTATTTGAACTATTTTAATGTAATTAATGATAAAAATGAAATTAAAATAAATCGGTAAACCAAAGTAATCAGTACAAAATTACGTAGTATAATTTTTACCATTTTCCTTTTTCTATGTTCCTGTTTAATAAATAAATGCATTATAGTATATTATATTTAAATACCTTTTGTAAAAAAGTTTTATTAATGCACTTTTATTTTTATTTGAACATAAAATTAACTGACAGTGTTATAAAATATAAATATTAAATTGTGTTTAATTAAATCAAAAATAAGCAAATAATCAAAACTGCATTATTATATTATATTATATCATATTATATTATATTATGTTGAACTATATTTTTCTTTTTTTTTTTTTCTTTTTTTTTTTTATTAATTTATTTATTTATTTATTTTTATTTTTTTATGTAATTTTAACAAAAATAAGCCGTTGACCTGCTGGTCTTTTTGTTTCATTATAAACTGACATTATTGTTTCTCTGTCTTAGCCAATCAGATGGCTCCACAGAAACCCTGTCAGTGATGGATATGGATGAGTCTGGATCATCTTTGGATCCTTCTACTCTTCAGTCTGACCTAGGTAGTCGTCCGGACCAGGATGCCGGTCTGTCCCAACACGTCTCTCAGCAAGACTTTGAGCCCTATCCGGACAGTCAGGAAGGATCAGACCTGGATCCACAGTGCCGTTCCATGTCCATGGACAGTGCTTATGGGACCCTCTCTCCAGAGTCCATGGTGGAAACCCAGAGTCGAGTGGCCCCGGTACAGGAAGACGACTCAGAGGACGACAAGGAGACGACGGGTGACGAGGGAGAGGATGAAAGACAAGAAAATGCAGAAGAGGAAGACGATGAGGAAGACAAAAGCTCATTCGGATCTCAGAACTCAGTGGCGCTTTCTCTAAAGCCCAGGCGCCGGCCACCCGTGCAATGTCGCCTGCCGTTTTTAGAGAAACTCGCCATCAAATCCCGCTCTGAGGACAACCTGCTGTCCTCTGTTCAGCATGATAACAGTAATCACAGTGTGGCCCGGGCAGCCACGGAGCGGACAGGAAGTCGGCACACATGGGAACAGAGGGTTAAACATCTAGAAGCTCCTTTCAGCAGGAGCCTGACCGAGCTCAAACCTGCAAAATCGGACGAGTGCCTCCCGACGGATGCAGAGACGGACGAAAGCCACAGTCTCACGTGCAGCATGGCCTCTGGCATGCTCTTGGACACATTGAGACGAGCCAAAATTGCACACGAGGCTGGTGGCAACCTGATTCCCTGCAGCGCATCAGACGGGGAGCTCTCGCCCCCTGGTGGCCTGGAGGGAACGGGCCGCTGTAAGAGACCCCAGCAGCACAAAAAACTCACACTGGCCCAACTCTACAGGATACGCACCACACTGGTGCTCAACTCAACGCTCACAGCCTCGTAAGTGTCATGTCTGTGATTTGGATTTGTATATTGTTATTTTCAGTCTTGTGCTTTTGTCGAAATTATTAATAACATGCAGGACATTTTTTGCTTGTTGGACACTAACTAAGATGTAGGGAGACAAAAAGGACTAATAATAATAATAAAAA
>JAUMHG010000275.1:27898-46628 GCA_032359395.1 Enteromius anoplus
CGACTCTGAGCCTGGATGTAAATAAAGCTTTGCGAATGGATCCGCATGTTTCCCGTCTCTTCCCTGACACCGAGTGTGACAGACATGCAGTAAGGCTCGTAAAAATGTTGTTGCAGAAAAATGCACAGAGTAATGTATTTTTATGGGACCAAGTTGGTCTAGTAGTAAAGTGAAAGAGATGATCAGATTTGAGTTGAATTCCCTTATATAATGGACAGAATTTAAAATCACACATTAATAATAAATTTACAGACTTATAATGACTTGTTATCAAAAATAACAATGCACAAAAATAAGCCTACGGCTTATATGCTGGGAGGCACTATTTGTAAGACTGTTCATTCAACTGAAAAAAAGCATTGACTGGGATTTATGAATCGTTATTGGTCCATAAAAATGGTAATCTATTAAAATCAAGAAACCTTCTTTTATAAAACTCTTTTGTTATGAAAAAAGTTGCTGTGTGTTTGGGTACATATCCAGTATATATATTAGGGGCTTTGCAACACATCGTATAGTAATGAATAAATACTCACTTGTAATTCATTTGTCATTGTCCTCATAAATTGTCATTTTGCAAAAATTTGTATGCAATGGTATGATTAATTGGTCAAAATGTATTATATTACTCTCATACCACTTAATCGAGTGCTCTTTTGCTATATTTTGCAATAAAGATGCTATTTATATTGATAAAAATGGTATTTTACATTTAAATATATCAACCACCTACTGACAGTTGGTTGTAAATATGTCTAACAAGGATATCTGTATATATTTTTAATAATCAATGTGGCAGATATTTGGTGATTTGGTGAAATTCACTGCAGAAAATGCTAGTTATTTTTGAGCTTTGAGCATGTATAAATAAACAATGTCTTTATTCTCCTTTTGCTTATATTTATAGGACACTTGAGTGTAAGTATGAGGCTAAGAGGGAGAAGTGGGATTGAGACATGACCAAACCAGACTAAAATCTGAGTTCCCAACAGCTCATTTAAGACTTGAGTATCTATCCAGCCCAAAAGGGGGTCCAGGCACTGGAGGCTACTAAACGCATCATCTCATAAATGCAAGAAATACGTAACACAAGGCACAGCAGTCTACAGAAAACAAAGTTTGAGAAAGAAGGTCATAGATTTACACTGAGTTCAGTGTTTGCTGCTATCCTGCCTGAATTAATTAATTTTTCTTTAGAAACACCACCAAAGAACACTATGTTGATCCCAGATGGTAAGAGAGCTTTAGAATGAAGCAGTGGAAAAAAGCCCAATACCACCTGTCCAAATGTGATTTATGAGAGAACAAATAAGGGCATGTGTTTGGAGGGAAAGCTGCAGCATATTGTAGAGACATAACTTTTTAAATGCTTTGGAAATGACTGGGTTGTCTGCTTCAATTAATTCTAACGAGCAAGTGATGTTCTCTATTGAAACCCGGCACTCATGAATTATACTGTAGTTCAATACCTGTCAACACTATTAACATACAACTGTTAAAATATCGGTTTTATATATATTTAATTTCAAATAGTCTTTTAGCACTGGTCTCAGCAGTCCTGATTGGGATGCTTACATGTTACAGAAAGTAGCAATATAATCAAAAGCAGATTTTCTTTACTTTTTTGATTTATCTGTACAAGTTTAAGGCAGGTGTGTGACTGGAGCAGTATTGTCTCTAGTGGTGTCAAGTAAGAACTACACCAGCTCAGAATCACCTTAGATGAAGAACACAGCATACAGGATCAGACTAGCCAATGATAAAATTGACGAGTAAGTGCTTGAGCTTGAATGACAGCAAAGACACCTCTCTAAGAAATGCACATCAGCACTGAGGATTTCAAAGGCTCTTTTGAGGTGCACGGCTTTCATTGATTCGTCAAGATGATTAACTTTCATATCCATATATTACAGGACACTGAGGCTTCCAGCTGTCACTATAGCTCAAAGCAAAGTTCTTGATTTGGAAAGTGCATGTAAAAACACTGTGAGGACTTTAAGTAGGGTCACAAGCGATGTGAAAGACACCTTGAAGAGATCTGAGGAGGCCAAGTAGATGGAGAGCAATGCATTGAAACAGAATGCTAGGGTCTTGGGATGCATTTATAAAAGTTATGCCTCACGTCTGGCACATCATCTTAAAAATGATACCAGAAGCAATTTTTTTTTTTTACTGTTTAACAGTTAAAAAGTAACTGAAATGTATTGTTCAAGATAAAGAATAAACTGTAAGTGTTGCTGTATAATGAATATTGAGGAACACTACACAGGCAATAATAATTTCTTACTATTTTGATACATTATTTATTCTACAGTAAATCAAGATGCATTTACTTGTAAAGCAACATGACTTGAGGTATCAAATATTATTTTCTGAAACAAAAAAAAGTATTCAAAATGTGTCTATCCTTTAAACAGGAAAAATGTGAATCTAATGAACTGGGGAAAACAAAAATATTTCTTAATTTTCTTACCCCATTGAAAGCATTTTGGACATAAATGTTTCTTAACCCTTAATGTTTTAACCCTTAAATGCTCAGGACTTTTTTGACCCAAGGCGTTATTGTCCTTATTCCTGAATCTATTTATTATTATTGTATATTATTTTATTATTAAAATATAAAATAATGCCTGTTTTCAGATTTTCTAAATGTATTTATTTATTTATTTGTAAAAAGTGTATAGGGTCGCTAGAGGTATGTACTGTAAACGTGTAAGTATTTTTTCCATGCAATTATATTTACATATCCGATGACTCAATATGTGCAATGCATTTTTTTTCCCTCAAAGAGGCACCTTTGTGATGTTTCACTCATAATTACCGCAAGCATAAAACAAACGAATATCATCACCAAAAATTGCACTGCTTTGAATGACTTTACTGCAGAACAATTATTTTACGCAATGAAATTTAAACATTGCTTCCATTTTATGCTGGATGTGGTGAATAAACTGAGAGTGATCAAAATATTCGATATGAAGTCATTGAAAACAATAGTTTTGAGAATACGGTTGAGATTTCGAATAAGTGCCAGATGCTGAATGTACTGTAGAAGTGCACTCTGCTGATGACAACCATAGTAAAAGCATCTGCTCGAACTGAATCCTTGAATTCGAACTGAAAATGTAACGGGATACCTGTGCGCACTTTTTAGAAAGACACAAAATATGTACCAAAAAGTATATCAGCGCAGTTTCCAAAAGAAATTAACACTAGGGGCAGTAAAGCTCTGATACTTTTTATTCCTTTTTACGCAAATTTACAGAGCTACGGTTACTATAGCGCAATTTTCGAACAATTACTAGAAGTATATCATGTTATGAATTCAAAATCTTCAAGGTTGCAAACTGATGCTTTTGAATTTTAGCATCACACGTATCCAGTTTTATAACTATGTGTTTGTATGGACAGTAGGTTTCTTCGGTAGCTCAAGTGATACAACATTGCACTGGAAAGCTCTGGTTTGAATCCTGTGTAACTACAGTTCAACAAAATGGATCAAATCTCCGTAAAAGGAAGTTGAAATGGCACGGCTGCATTAACAAATTACTTTTAATATTTGTTTACACTATCGGGTAGGTTTAGGGTTGGATTTGCTCTAGAGCATATTTCCAACATGACAGAGCATTACCTTTTAGCGACCCTCCACGGATATTTGATTTCTAAACCATCGGAATATGTAACTAAAGCAACGTAATAAAGACACAACAATACGCGCCTATGTCAACATAAAAAATTCACGTATTAAACATGTGTTTTAGTGCCACTTAGTGGACATTACTCTTTGCAACTGTGGCAAAATGTGCAAACTATTTGGATGAGACCGGGTTGATATATGTGTATAACGAAGAGGAATACAAGACAATAGCACAAAGTAAAAATAAAAATGCAACCTTTGCGACTAAACAAAGTTCACTTAAACTCTCTGAAAAGTTCCATCTCAAAACTCATCACTTTTAAAGCATCCCTACTAAAAAAAAAGACAAGTCAACCATCCTGCCCATCGCTAAAGACAACAGGAAGGTTCAATTGTAAAACCTACAGCAAGAAGTACACAAAGAGCTAGAAGAGCTTTAGATTGTAGCTTTCATGTATTTCTCTAGGGGGTCTCTCTATAGTCTGCCCAAATCCATGGAAATAGGCCATTTGAAACAACATCAGAAAAAGAACAAATTAATCTAAAAAAACGGCTTTTATGTCTTACAAAACGTAGCCTCATAGCCAAGGGACGCATACAAAATGTGCTTGTGCGTCTACAAATGTGGCTGTTGATGCTTTAAGATTTTCTCTGCTGGTGCTTTTTTTCTTTCTCCAATTTCTGTAAAACAAAAAAGCATCATAAATTATTACTAAATAAGCACTTTGGCTTTAAAGCGAATGCCATGCTGTCTCTCACAGTACCGTAGAGGGTTATAGAGAAAGAAAGGCAAAACACATTTCTGTTGGTGAAACCCTTCAGACACCTAAGCAGAAACCCCACATACTTTTATGCTATTCATCACATTTTGGTAGATAAGAAAATCCATACTGAAAATCAACGAAAATGTGGATGGACTCCAGTTGAAATGCTCCTTTCATTTAGGACTCAACAAATCACACATTTTGAACTTTGACTTCTGCTGTGAATTTTATTTTTGGGGCTGTGCGGGAATGAAGTGCACGCATATGTGGATCTTAAAGGGGATTAGAGATCAGAGATCAGAGAACGGATGCATGCTGTGCAGGAGGTGGAGTTGTATCTTGCAACAGTGAGTGTGCTGACGGTGAACACAGACGGTGATGAATCTGTTTTTAGAGAAAGATGAAGTTATTATTGTCTGCCATCTGGTTGTGCCTCTGTCAGAAGTCAATGAAACCCAAATTGAATCCCTAAAGCCGTCTGCTGAACGCAAAATCCTCTAATAAGCTGTGTCAGGTGTCACTCACCCTTTAGAGTCTAACATTTTAGTCCCAGTAGGAATGAAATAAACAAATTTTGAGTGTGAAGCACAAACTTTATCTCCTCAAACTGCATCAAGCAATAGTTTGGTTTATAAATGGCTAAGTCACTGGTTGGTCAAAATAAATAATAAAAATTTATAATTTAATACATACCAAAAAAGAATGTTATTACTGTGTTATTACAATGTTATTACTTTGAAGTACAATGGTAATGCCATAAATATTATTGAATATTCTTACACATGATAGATATTCATACACATTTAAACGTTTCAGATTTTACATTTCTGACTATGATAAGATAAAAAAAACATTAATTTTAAAATAATATTAACAAGAAAAGTAGAAAATCTTTGACTGTTCTTAACTGGTTTCTTTGTTCTTTATTGCTGCCTGATTACTATTATTAAAATATGTATTTGCACTACAGAAATTAGTCAAATATTTTTTTTTATTTTTTTTGCAGCATAAATGTTGATTCTTATTTTCAGCTTGGGGATTTTAATCAAATTTAATTTCTGATATTAAGCATTACCTCATGACATGTGTGACGCAACTGTCTGTCTACCATTTACTGAACTTTAGCCAGGAAAAACAGTGCACCCTGCTGAAGATGTCTTTCTGCTCCGACGCTCAGAGCCGGGTTAAAAGCAAGGATGTGTGAGGATTTTATATGAGAAGCTGATTTACCAAAAAACTTTATATGCTGCAGATGAATAAACCATATTGCTGCTCTCTGCCCTACTGACTGCGTAATTCACAGCATAATTCAAGTCAACCTACTATTTTCTATGCTATTTTAGTGCTACAAACTGTTATGGTGCAAGAGATGTCCGGCCAGTTAAAAATATTAACTTCTAGGTCAAGTACACTAGCCAGGATGTCTGCCTGTAAAAACTGCTCATACAGTATGTGACAAACAATGTATATCTGTATACATGCATGTGCCAGCTAATGGCATTTGGATTTGTTCAAGCCAGTGCAATATTTAGATTTATGTAGTTTTAGAGTTGTCAAAAGTATCAGTAATTTGATCCAAGTTGGATGTTGGAAGCATAAGTGTTAAAAATGTAACACTACAAATGTTTCTGCTGTACAAGTACAATTCAGTATCAACTCATAATTATTAGAAATTAATTGCTGAAAACATGTTACAAAGACTGTGAATGTTTCGACCGAGCATTGGTAGGCAACAGACAGCGGGTCCAAATGCAGTTTAAGATATTTTAACAAAAATCCATAGAGATACAAGTCCAAACTGAATCACAAAATCAAGGAAGAGTCTCAGGAAACATTTGAGATAAAACTTTAAACAATTCACCCCGACAATAGCAGTCCAGGGCTTAATATACGCAAACAATTGACCAAACGGGAAATGCAACACAGTTGAACCCAGTAGACTAATGAGAACACAGCATTATGGGAAACTGAGTCCATGACCGGAACAGGCAGAACACAAAACACAGTAACAGAACAATGGCTAAAAGTGGTGCAGGATACCAGACATGACAGTGAAATATGTAGTTCTGAATTATGGAGTTAGACATAACTGATTGATTAATATATTTATTTATTTAATGTCAAATGGGGGTCCAGTCCTGCTCCTGGAGGGCCAACTTCCAGAATATTTTATCTTCAGTCCACACCTGAACCAGATAACTTAAAACTTCCAGATAGTTGTTTCTGAGCTACTCTCTGCAGGAAAGTAACTCTCCAGGAACAGGATTGGATATTCCTGTAACCTGAGAAAATATTATAATAAAATGTTATTTTTATAACAAAACAAAAATTACTTGGAAAAAACCCTAAACAAAAACATATTCAATTAATGTGCCATCTCACTAGGTTTTAGAGTAGCTCAGAGCTCATGTATTTCACCATCCACGGGTTTACTGTTATGCTGTCAGCTCGCTAAACCCTTTTCCAGGCACTGTGCGTGGGAGCATTTCAGCAAAATGGAAGACCTCATATAATGCAACATTTGCAAAATTATAATAGCACATCACGGTTCAGTGTCAGCAGTACTGACACATCTTAAAAACCATCCATCAGTTAGTTTCTACAAGTGATGACCTAGCATAAGTGACTTTATTCACAGTTACGTTAATCTATTTATTTGGTGAATATCTGTCAGTTACACTGACAGATGGCTTTGTTTAGCACCCATACCTTGCTAATAATGCATCTAATTGAGATTAATGACCCTAAACCAACAAGGCTTTTATACAGTCGACAAGTCATTCAAATTATCCACTAGCTGCTTTTTACATTTTTGACATTTTGCACATTCTCTTTATTGATCTCACTAGTAATGGCTTTGGTCTTTTTTAGTTTCATGTCTTCTCATCTTTACTTCATTTACGTCACTTGCAGTTGACAGTTATGGCATCATTTACAAGCTATATCTGTTATCATAAGGGTTGACATTTTTGACAGTTTTGTGTCCAACAGCGTTTGAATAGTGATCCATTGCCTGGGCAACTCTAGTCTAATTCTGTCTTTATTGGCAAACAAAGCCCAGAGCTGTGCCAGCTGTCGTCCATTTGCGTTTATTTGCAACATCTCACTCTGGCTCCAAATCGCCCACCCCACGATACAACAGCTGCTCCACAGGGCCTGCTTCTCTGCACCAACCCTGCCAGCATCCTAATGTCTCTATTATTCTATTTATCTCCTGCATTAGTGCTGTGAGTTTTTCCCTAACCGTCATGTGTGAGCAGTCAGACCTTGTTGTGGATGGCATGCTGCTCAGAACTTTCAGGAACATTCATGTTGTGGCACGCCTCTGAGGGTTTGACCAGTCAGGCTCTCTGAAAGAAACCCACGTGTCATAAACACTTGTTTAAAGTGCACAGCATTACAGTGCAAGACCTGCGTCTTGTTAACCTTTTGTCTGAAAAATTGAAAGCATGTAAATGAGATATGTTTGATTTAATTAGCATATTTTGGGTTACAAAGACAAAAAATGAGGTATGTGACAAGCAGTGACAACACAAGTTGATTATTTTTTTATTGGACAGGTAAGATAATCAATTATTTAAGTAAAGATAAATTCCATCAAAGAATATTGGTGCTAATATTACATAAAGAACACCTGAAAGCACGTTTGAAAATAATCACAAACAATTCCATGTGCCAAGTAATATAGTCCATTGACCTAACTGTCGAAAGTTGCCAATGTACATTGTTGCACTTGTATGGAGCTTTCAGAGTCTTGCGCAAAACAATTCCTGATGAAACAGCACAGCAGACTAGTGGAAGCAAGTTGAAATGGCATGGTCGGCTTCCGTAAGTATGTTTTTATCTCATGTTTGCTTTCGTTTACGCTATCAGTTAGGTTTAGGGTGGGGTTTGGAGAAGCTGGTGTGCTATCTTCAAATGTGCTATAGCCACTTACCACTTCACATTCATTTAGATAGAACTAAATACACTTTTACAGCTGCTCATTGGATATTTCAATTTTAAAGTGTCACAAAATGTGTAAAAAACTTATTATAATATGTTATAATTATGCTGCAGATTTTTGCCACAGGCATGTTTTGCCTGGGTAGTACAGTAAATATACAGTAGCTGCCTTTGTGTTTTAGTTTTTAAAAAAATATATTTTTTTAATACTTTAGAGGACATATTTGTGTCCTCTAAATACTTTACATCATATTTGTGAGTACATGTCAAAAACTCCTGGTGAATTGATTGCTTAAAAAATGTGTGCAGATAAACGGCACTGTCAGCATGGCATAATTCAGCCTTAGTGTATTCCCCTCGAGGCTAATGTTGACACTGCGTTCAGCTTTGGGTTTAACGCTGACCCTAGTTTGCAGTGTTTCACCCAGGATGAATCTTAATGCCCTCATTAGTGAGGAAAATGTGGATATCTGAATTTGGGATGCAAATATCTTATAAGCACACACATTTTAACACATAAAGATTGATGTTTTTGTCATTGGCACTTAAGCTCAATGTCAAAACCACTAAACACTAGAAATAAACAGCTACGCTTATACTGGATGTCATGGGAATGACACTTTTTAACCTAATTGCTATAACTGTAACAAAATAAAGTAAATAATGCTGACAACATTTTTTTAGAAGTAGCCATCACAATGTTAGGTTGGCAGCTTTATCGTTTGGGCATGTTTGACTCGTACAAACCAGACTGGTGTCATCTGAGCATGTCATATTCTGACTTGCATGTGCCCTGAGCAAAATCAGACTCCATGAAGGCCCAGTGAGCTGCTCAGTAAAAGTAACCTGCAGGTCACAATCCATTTTCAATGAGAGTGACAGGGCAGAATGCAGAATGGACTATATAATATAAATTTCATTTCCATGTCATAACCAGCCTATTTCTTTTTCTTTTTCTTTTTTTTTTTTTTTTAAAACAATTTCATTTTCAAACAATCAATCACATCTTTTTTGGGAGCTTTTGGTTGCTTTAAATTAAGTTGTGATATCCAGCAAAATCTTCATAATTCCAAACATGACGATTATAGAAAAACGTACATTGGGCTCACTGATGAAATCTGTTCAGATATGTAGCCTAAAGGAAGAAAAACATGACAAAGACTCTTTGAGTGATAAAATCTAAGGGCAGCTTCCTGAACCGATAGGACCTGCGCAGCATGCCGCCCATGAGGCTTTACACAGCCTGATAAAAGAATGACCCCTCACATCCAACACTGCAGTGTCTGAAGCCTAAATATCAACACAACCTACATTCATCAAATCTGATTTGTTGACTATTTAGCATTTTTATTGCTGCTTAGCAATTGTATTCATGTAAAAATAAACACTAAAGAACTGCAGTCACTCCAAAATTTGAGAAGGACCCGCTCTGTGTGAGTATATATATATATATATATATATATATACCAGGCTCATTGGAGAAAAACATTTGTGGTGCCATTTTTTCATCATGACATTAAGTTTTTGTGCCATTTTAAAGCTTAATGTCTAGTGAGCTGCTGTAAAAACATGTTTAATTTTATCAACATTTTTTTACATTGTTATTACATGGTTGTTAAACATGTCATGGCAGTGAAAGACACTAAAAGCTTAATGCTCTATCATAACCTAACCCTACCATTAGGTCGCTTTAACAAGTGTGTTTCTGTACCAGGTGAGCCATTGAGCAAGCTTACCACAACAGAAAATGCACACATATGCAGCTGTTTATGTAATACAAACATAAAAATGCAGTTTTACAAACCATGAGTAAAAAGTGAAAATGAGTGTTTAATAATCAATAATCTGGCCCTATAATGCCATTTGTGTAAAAAGGAATAAGAGTGAATTGTATACGTAGTTTCTTTAATTTTGCAAAAATGCCTAGTTTTTGTCGGTACCCTTAACAAGTTCACACTTGCTGCATTCTAAGTGCATCTTCATCCTTTGTTATAATTACGCTGCTGTTATTGCCTTGCTAGGAATTAAGTCCCAATGGAGTTTAGCTGAACACTAGACTAGTGCAGACCTACGTTCTGGATATGTGGAGACCTGACAACATCCCAAACTCTAAAAGAAATCTCCATCAACAGTGTCAGGTTAAAGTGACAGTGTGAAATCACAGCTGCTCCAAATGTTTTTGACATGTTGTATATTCGCAGATGTAACCACATGGGACAAGAGAATAAAGACGTGAAGATGACAGCGGCACACAAACACATTCAAACACACCTCATCTGCATTCAGCGCCTCAGGTGTGTGTGTTTAACTACGTACGCAGCGAGAAAGATTTCTCGCAGAGGAAAGTTTGATGAGATTTTAATCAAACATCTCTTCATGCAGAGACTTAGAAGGGTTTGAGATTAAGGCGGCAAAGCCATCGCATGGTGTATTGACAAAATGGGATTTTTGCACAACAAAAGCTCCAGCTCAAGTCGCATAAGGGCATAATTAATCGTTTTAAATGCATTACAGGTTTTTTTTTTTTTACATCCACGCTAATTCCACCACGTAAGCCACTCACGGCCAATAGCCTAAATCAATAGACTTCCATTAGCCTCGGTTGGACATTTTCACTCACGTATTAAAGGTGTGTTGACGTTATGAAAGGCCACGCTATAGAGGATGGAGTCCTTGTCCTCACTGGGGCCAATGAAAGGTGAGGGGACGCAAACAGAAAGCAGGTAAAAATGAAAGGCATTCTGCTCAATACGGAGGATTCGATAGGTTTCAGAGTTATTTTCACAAACGTGCTTGCTTTAAATGCCAACTTTCTTAGGCAGTAGGGTTAGAATGAGTAATTAAGGTCAGGTTATTCAATTATAGGGATGGCATTGAGAAACACACTTGGAATCCCTCATACAGCTGGAAGATCTACACCAGTATGCTCCAATCCGTCCATGACACTTACACTGTATGTTGATATAAGCAGCTACAGAACAAACAGTTATTGTTTTTAATATTATTATTATTAAATATTCATTTAATGTTTTACGTAAATATTATTTATTCATTTAAGTATTTATTTATAAGTAGTTTGACTGGTTGATAGAATAGGGGTTGTTAGTAGAAGGGCTGAGTCATGCTAAACTCTAATCTTGGAGCTGATCTGCAAGTAATGAGTATATGTGCTAACCACTGGGCCACAATTACAATCATCTAATTTATTTATAAACATAATACATTTCACGACTACAAAATAACTATAAAGTAATACATCTGATAATCTTATTTCCACATCTTTTTTAAATTTATGACATATAGTAATTATTGTGGTAGCTTTTCTGGCAAGGGACCATGAACACAAAATAAAGCAAGAAACATAATTGATAATGGAAAAAGACAATAGAAAAAATAAATGCAATGCTTTTCTGTTATTTGGACAGGTTAATTAAAAGTCACACGCAATTCAACAATTTATAAAGCAGCACCAATTAGCTCCCACATATCTAATGTATGAAATCTTTTCAGATATTTCAGCAAATTAAAGGAATGGAAATTGGCAGGCCTCACAAGATGTAGATGAGTTTATTTCTTCATTGATTTGGGAAAGGAATAACATCATTTGTTCTCCACTGTATCCCTTGCCGTGAATGGGTGCAGAGTCTAAACAGCACAATAATCCACAAGTAATCCACATGAGTCCATTAACTAATGTTTTGAACTGCTCTTTTTGGCTAAAATACCAGTCCTCCATCCATAATGTTGCTTTTCTTAGTGAAAAACTCATCTCATCTGAATCAGGAGAGAGAAATGCACAGATCAAGCTAAAGAAGTGAGAACAATCCTAATTAAAAATGATAATACTTTTGAACGTGTTGGAAACAAGGGATGGACTTTTGTCACTGAAAGGACTACTATAGATAATGAGTGAGCAAGTGATGTGATTGTGTAATGTAATGTTCTGATGCTCATCTATATCTTTGATTTTTTTTATAAACTGTTCCCTTAAAATGTTGTACTCCATTATTTCTTAAATTCCCTATTAGCACAGTAAATGAGAGCAGTTCTGCAGCACCATGGACAGCTCCAGATCACAGACAAGGCTGTGTTTGTTCAGAACCATGGACAGCGACTTAAAAACAACAGACCTTGTAAAAACTTGTTGTGACACGCTGCATTAATTATGATTGTAAAATATGCGAACTAGGACAAGATGATAGCTTGACAAGTAAAAGTGGTATGATAATTAAAACCTAAAATATAAACGCGGATAAATTGGATGGTTTAGATGGTAGTGAAACTCAAGACCTAAGCAAGCCAGTGCTCAGCCATCAAACCACACCTTCCAGAACAGTGGAACCCAGCAGCATTTACAGGAATGTTCAGCCACAAATACGTAAGCAGAATCTGGGACAACAAAAGGTCTCAACCGTGAAACTGGCGTTCCGGGTGACATATATGTTGCGCCTTTGGCTATTTTTAAGAGAGAATTGTACCCCTGACAAGTACAAGTACACAGGATATTATGTCTGCTAATAATAGCAACAAGAAACAAAATCATTTAAGGCTATTTATTAGTATAGGTCAGTGTTGTTATGTCTTATGTTCCCCTATAGCACTTTCCTAAAGGTTCAAACACTGATTCATCAAGCAGTCTTAACTTTTACTTTATTTATTTTGTTTTTATGCTTTACAAAGCACAATAAGAACCTGCTTATGTTTTTATTGGATTTTCATGTGGCCCTGGTTGGGACACACAGTTATAGGACTCGGGAACTTGTTACAGACTATTTAGGATGCCAGCTGGAGCATGTAAAGAGATACACAAAACTGTGAATTCAAGCGGTGGTAATTACAGTAGCTTTAGCATTTCACTGCACTCCTCACTAATGAATAGAAATGATTGGATGGCAACTGCTGGTGACACTGACTGTTTCTCAAGTAGTACTGCAATCATGGTCAATGGCTTAGAGCCAAACACATCACAAAATGCATTAAAACTTTTAACAGACTATATGAGAGGCTGTCATTAAAAGCCAAGAGGGCATAGCCTTCCTGTGAAGTCACGATAAATTATCATGATTACGACAGAGCTGCACTGAGATTTCTAAAGTTGGGAAAATTATGCATTAAATCAAAATTAATTTGAAATGTGAAAAGACAAAAAAAGCAACGTGATCATAATATTTTGTAACTTACATAACATAAAGAAAAAAACAACAACATTGCATTATATAATTAATATAATGCAAACGCTAAATTGATATAATTATATTTCACATTACAGAATGGTAATTTTGACTTTGGTGAATGCATATTTATTATGCTTTGTCTCTGTAGGGCATATTTATGATTAGTGCAGTATCTATCTATGGATATGAATGAAATGTTCTATAAAGCAGCTGGACATGGAGAAGTGCGCTATTAATTTTTTTTATATTATATTTTTATATCCTTTGAACTTTTTTATTCATCAAATAATCTTTAAAAATGTGTCAGGTTTTTCAGAATTTAATAATAAATGAATTTTTAATGAAAACGTTTTTTATAGTAAATATAAGCGAGGAGCAAACTATCATTCTTGTTTTCAATTTGTTTCAAATCTTATACAACAATGCAGTTGCTAATAACATTACTGTTAGGGAGTAACAGAACTATCAAAGCTATTTTACTCCTATGGCTCTCCGGCGAGACCCTGTGTGAGTCTAACCGGTGTGGGGTCTTCCCACTTTCCGTCTACCCAGCGGCACTTATCTTACTGAAAAATCGTTGGTACTGCAAAGCCATTAGGAAATATCACAAGATATGCTCTTATCAAAGTGCAGTGTGTGCTATAGGAACGCTGATGTTGACAAAATGATCTTTTAAGCCCTCGCACTCAACACACAGACAGAGCCGATGAAGATCCAAGGGGAAAAAAGTCAAACAAGCAGATCGATAAGGTTTAAATTCAGAGAGTAAAAACTGAGGTGATGGGACGAACAGTTCACAGGAAGACTTAAGTTCAGCTTCATCATCATTCTCCACATGTCCATTTTCTTTGTTCACTTTCATCCATCCATCAAGTTTATTCAACCTCAAAAACCAGAGAAGATGGTGACAAATTTCTCTCAGCCAAGAACAAGGATAGAACAGTCAATGACCTGATTCATGATGATTTCCCATGTGTGAATAGTGGCCAAACTGATCAGAGGAAAAAAAGGTAAAAGAATTGCCAAGAATCAGTCAAAAACAAGGAAGTCATACAACTAAAGAGTAATTTTCTGTGGCGATATATACATTCTAATTCTTTACATCTTTCTCTTTACACTGATGACAAGAAATACTAGAGTGCCTCCATGTGGCCAAAGAAATGAACACTTACAAAACTAGACACCTACATATGTTTGTAGAAACTTCAATTTATGTTCATTTTTATTTAATGCACCCACATATTCTATTGAGATTTTACTGAGGTACAATCACTTCAAAATTTACCTCATATTTTCCTTCCAAATATTTGATTATGCTCCACTGTTTAAATTAACACAGAAATTTTAGTAGTAAGCAGATTTTGTCTTTTAACCCTATAATGTATCACAAAGTATACATGAACTGATGCGGAATGATGCATTCTAGTAATGTCATCCCTAATTCATTTATGTTCCATGTTTAATACTTGCAAAGGGAAAACATAAATAAATAAAAAAAGAATTAACTGGGTTTATTCGAGACAAAATAATTATTTAATATTGCTAAATGAACATAAATTAATGTATACCACCAAAATACAGTTTATGGACAAAAGTAATTTTTTTTTGTTTGTTTTTTTCCTGTAAAATTAATTTAAAGGTTGGAATCATTAACCCCCCGCCATTTTTTCTTGAAATAATCAGAAAATTCCTGATGCAACTGAAATGTAAAAAACAAAAAACAAAAAAAAAAAAACATTTTGATACCTTTTAGATATATAGTGTGTCCCTTCTTTGGTTTGACTTTTTTTGTTTGTTTGTTTTGTTTTTATTTTTTAATCTGAAAACTGAATGAAGTATTGGTGTGTTAAAATTATTGTGAATCCTTTTTTGTTGTGAGAGGTAATTACACATTAAACAAATGCCCTTTATTCACAACACAATGTACCAATCTGCAGTCTGCACGGCTGAGAGGTACCTCCCAGACCCACATACACACATAACCCCAGGCGGTCCGTAAGAGTAAGGACATCTGCTCCATCAAACATAATCAGCCTCTGAGAGATTTGCATATGCAAGAGCTCCTTAAATGATGCATCACTCAGAAACACCTGCAGGGGTAAAGTATGCATTCATGAACGTGTTAAAACCTTTAACCGGTCCAGAATGGAAGCAGGTTAAGAAAAGAACAACGCTGTGTCATCCTGACGTTCCAAAAAGAAACACAGTGTAGCATTTGAACCAATTAGTCACAAACTATTTGTTACATGTAACAAATCATTTTTAATACTGCTTTCCAAGCCCAAAGGGGAACTCAATTTAAAGCCATCCCCCGAAACAGAAGCTGACACCCCACACCTCGGATTCCACGGCAACCAACTGATAAAGACTGGTTTATTGCTTGAAGCAATGTGGGCAAAGCAACTCTGACTCTAGTTCTCCCTGATGAAAAGACAATGGACTTGTTCCTAAATGAATTTTGAGTTGAATGAATGAGTTTTTGAGTGAACACATATCCTTACTGGATATTACTGCTCCTACTGTACTGTATCCTTAATGTTATTGTGATTGTATATTGTTTTTCGTATTGTATACTGTATTTATGCAAGTTTTTGATAGATAACTATCTAAACATAACCTCGTCAGATCAATACAGAGAAGTATCCAAAAACCAGTCTAACACATATAACATTTAACATTGATCCACAAATGAGAACTCAAAAGGACAGGGGATTTATACACATAGGACTAACGACTAAAAGGAGGACAGCTGGGGAGACACAGGTGGAACATAATCAACTAATAATCAATTTAACACTTTAAGGAACTAACAAAATGAAACCAAAACAGGAAGACGTGAAAATGAAACTAAACAGACCATAAACGTAACAATAAACAGACACAGAATGTGACATTACCTCCCCCTCCCGGAAACAACAAAAAACCGGGGAGCGGGGAGGTGGGCACCCTTAAGGGTGGATCGGGAGCCTCAGGAGGCCATGGCGGATAAGGAGCCTTGGGAGGTGGATCTACAGGGGTCCAGCTCCAAACCCCTGTCCCGCCCACCCTTTTCAGTAGCCTATCCCTACTGCCACAACCCCCCCCACCCCCCCCCAAAAAATGTGCTTGGGGAGGCTCACCGACCTTGAAGACCCCGGTCCGTGGGGTGGCTCCACTGTGGTGATGTTAGGTGGACATTTGGGAGAAGATGGCTCAGGCTCTAGAGCGCAGTCTCTGGGGGACGCTCGGGAAGCGCATTGTCTGGAGGGCGCCGTGGAGGGCACTCGGGCCGCGCAGCAGACTCAGGCTGTGGCACTGTCACTGGCAGCGTGAACTTGGGCTGTGGCACTGGCTCTGGCAGCTTGAATTCAGTGAAGCACTCTGGTGGAGCGGGCTCAAAGAGGCGCTCTTGCAGCGCGGGCTTGGAGAAGCGCTCGGGAAGTGCAGGCTCGGAGAAGCGCTCAGCCGACGCCGTCTAATTGCCAACCGAGAGCCAGGCAACTTTGGTACGGTTCCCAGAAAACGTTCTCCTGGCTTGGGGTAAGGTGGGAATCCGTGATCGAGACGGTGAAGGACATACTCAGCCCATGACATATGAGCCTTTTTTCCAGTTTACGGTGGATCAATCTGTTACGTGTGGTACCAGTAAAGGAGAGCGCAGGAGACGAAAACTTTAAATAACATAAAGACTTTTAATTATAAAGAAAGCACAGAGAAGTATCCAAAAACCAGTCTAACACATATAACATTTAACAATGATCCACAAATGGGAGGACAGCTGGGGAAACACAGGTGGAACATAATCAACTAATAATCACTTTAACACAGGAAGAACCAAATATGGGCAAACAGGAACTAACAAAATTAAACCAAAACAGGAAGACGTGAAAATGGAACTAAACAGACCATAAACGTAACAATAAACAGACACTGAATGTGACAGGTGGTCAACTGACTCTCTTTTCATAACTTAAATTCTAGTTCTTCTGGTTTACCCTTAAGCCTTGCTTTCCGCTTTCCCCTTGTGTGAGTGTATTTATACATGTGTTTAGTCATGTGAGTTAACATAGAATTAATAAAACTTTTGCACTAATATATATATATATTTCCCTTAATGAGCTAAAATATGTTACAACAGAGAGACACAAACGCACTGTACGACGCTTCATGCATCTAGTAAAAACCACCAAAACAGTATATAAGTTTGAAAAAAGAAGTTAGATCAGAGAAAAGCAGCATTAGTGCAGACATTTCTTTATTTTTTTTATTTGGATAGCTAATGTAATGACATATAGATATTGTAAGCATCATATTGCTTTTTGAAACTTAGCTTTTGTTGAACTAAGATCAACAAAAAAAGTTTGTTGAACTATACTTAAAAAAAAAATAATAAAAAAAACTGCCAGCAAACTTTATATCCTTAAATTCCTTTAATGCCAATGTCTGCAAAAGTCTGTGCCTAAGCTTTATAAATGAGGTGGTTGAGGAAAACAAGATTGTCAATGGATGTTTTACTCTTTGTTTTGAGGGCCAATCATCTCCATCTCACCACCTAGCTTGATCTGCCCGTTCTGGTTGGATGTATCATCCATATAAGACAGTTTTCTCCAGTGTAATAGGCATTAAACTTCTCCTCCTAATATGACGGATGCTCTTGATGTGAGCAGCACACACCAAACTCTTTTTCTGGACTATTTCCAGTGACTATGGCTGTTATGTATGTGTGTGTGTAAGAGTTGTGGGGTACTGATGTCAAAAGAGAGACAATATGACAAATATGTGAACTGAATAAATATACACATTTAGGAAGAGATGAGCACAGAACCAGTTTTTATGTATGCCTGGAACTTAACAGAAGAAACATTTGTTTAAAATCTAGTCATAGACCCATACAGAGACTTGTTATCTTTAAAATGTAGCCTATCGTGGATATATAATGACCTATTCCTTAAAGGGATAGTTCAACCAAAAATGAAAAGTTGATGTGTATTAGCTTACCCCCAGGGCATCCAAGATGTAGGTGACTGTTTCATCAGCAGAACACAAACAAAGATTTTTAACTTTAACCGTGGCAGTCTGGTAGTCATTTAATGGAAGTGGATGGGGACCAAACCTTTCAAAGTAAAAAAAAAAACATTCACAGACAAATCCAAGTTACACCCTGCGGCTCGTGACGATACATTGATGTCTTAAGACACGAAACGATCGGTTGTTGTGAGAAACTGAACAGT
>JAUMHG010000275.1:46728-62256 GCA_032359395.1 Enteromius anoplus
CTGGAAAATATTTGCCATTGCATCACTGGCTCACTAATTGATTCTCTGCAGATGGATGGATTACTTCTGGATTATTGTGATATCTTTTATCAGCTATTTGGACTCTACCTTAATGCAGAGGATCCATTGGTAAGCAAGTTATGTTATACAAAATGTCATTTTTATTTTTTGATTTTTTGATGAAGAAACAAACTTGTCCACATCTTAGAAGCCCTGAGGGTAAGTACATTTTCAGCAAATTTTTGGGTTACCTTAAATTCCTTTAAGTGTTATTATTAGTTATTTTATTTTTTAGATATTATTTTCTAGAAGAAACACAATAACATTATATGTTACACTTAAAAATACCATTAGCCAAAAACGTCTAGGTTACGAACGTAACCCACGTTCCCTGAAGTTGAATCACTTCAACGTTACATATGGGAACACTCATGGAACAGGCCACGACCCTTGAGGCCGCGTTATGTGGAGAACCCCCTGCCAACAGGCAAGATACTTTTCAAGTTTGTCAGCAGAGGAGTCTGCACGTAACCTTCTCAACCCCCTGGGGCCCAGGATGGGGGGCCCACAGGGCTGCCAGTTCTACTGAAGAAGGTGGTTGGGGAGCGGAGCACATGACTATAACACCTGGAAATAAAGAATGCAAAATATTGATAAGATTATGGATATATTTGAAGGGAAACGCAGCCTTCTGGCTGACTGTGGAAAATTGAGATTTGTGGCCACACCTAGTGGGCGAAGGAGACCCAGAGGTAGCACAGCCGGAGCAACTCTGCTCTAGGTCCGACTGAGGGGCAGGGAGGACTCAGGTTCAGCTATTAAAGGGGAACACTGAGAAAAATAGCACACAGATCCCGTGAGAGTGGCAAAGCAAGCCGACACCTGCTGGCCTCCCGCTCACCTGCTGTCTTCAGTGAAGACACAGGAGGACACAGCCTCTACGCGAAGGTCGTAGAACCTGGCGAAGGTGTTGAGTGTCGCCCAGCCCACAGCCCTACAGATATCTGCTAGAGAGGCGCCATGAGCCAACGCATAGGATGAAGCAACACTCCTTGTTGAGTGAGCTCTCAGTCCTAAGGGGCAAGGCTCTCCCTGGTATAGATAGGCCAGGGAGATGGCTTCGACCACCCAATGAGCCAACCTCTGTTTGGAGACAGCATTCCCTTTCTGCTGTCCACCTTAGCAAATAAAGAGCTGCTGGGAGCATCTGATGCACATACAGGACACAACAACTCTAAGGCTGCCATATCGTGCCCATACCCTGAGAAAGAAGGTCCTTCCTCAAGGGGATCTTCCATTAGGTCGCGAAACCAAGTTCAGGAGGGCAAGTAAGGCGCTACCAGCAGGACTTGCTCCTCGTCCTCCCTGATCTTGCACAGGATTTGTGCCAGCTCTGGGCCAGTGCATCTCTGCCGAGTGACTTGGACTCATGGAGGGAATAAAACCACTGGCAACGGGCAGACTCGGGGGAGGCGAAGAGGTCTATCTTGGCTTCGCCGAAGTGGCTCCATATCAGCTACCTGAGTGTGGAGCCACCAGACTACATGAGGGTGGAGCAGCCATTCTCCAGGGTGGGTGGGCGTGAGAGCTGATCGGCTGCACGGTTGAATATCCCTGAAATGTGAACAGCACGCAGCGATTTCAGCCGCTTGTGACTCCAGAGGAGCAGATGGCGGGCGAGTTGTGAGGGTAGACCGAATTGCAGCGGGAGCGTAGACCACCTTTTTTGTTGTTGTACACAACGACCGCTGTGTTGATTGTCCAGACCAGCACGTGCTTGTGGCGCGGCATCGGAAGAAAGTGACGCAGGGCCAGAAGGTCTGCTAACAACTCGAGGCAATTGATATGCCAACGCAGCCGGATGCCTGTCCAGGGGCCCCTAAAGCTGCCTGCCTGTTACATACAGCACCCCAACTCGTGGAGGAGGCGTCTGTGTTGACCACGACATGCCTGTACAACTGACCCAGGGGTACTCCGACCCGGAGGAGAGCAGGGTTGGTCCACGGGCTGAATAGGCGGTGACACTGTGGGGAAACGCCAATCCGGAGTGTGCCACAGTGCGATGCCCATCTCGGGACTCTAGTTTTGAGAGGAACCACTGTTCCACTGAACCTATATAGGCAGTTTAGCGGGGCCCTGTGCACGCTCGCTGGTTAGGCAGGCAGTCATTTCGACCGAGTCCAGTTCCACACCGAGATAAGAAATCCTCTGCACTGGGGAGAGTTTGCTCTTCTCTCGGTTGACCTAAAGACCCAGATGGCTAAGGTGCTGTAGCACAATGTTCATGTGCATGCAACACAGATCCCGCGAGTGAGCTATTATCAGCCAGTCATCGAGATAGTTGAGGATGCGGATGCCGATCTGCCACAGCTGGGAGAGGGCACCCTACGCGACCTTCGTGAAGACGGGGTGAGAGAGGGACAGGCCAAAGGGTAAGACCTTGTACTGATATGCTGGACCCTCGAACACAAACCGAAGAAGGGGTCTGTGTCGAGGCAGAATCAAGACATAAAAGTATGCGTCCTTCAGGTCGATGGCTGCGACCCAATCCTGGCTCCGGATGCATGTTAGTATGCGCTTCGGAGTGAGCATTTTGAATGGCAACTTGAGAAGGGACCGGATCAAAGCTCTCAGATCCAGAATAGGTCTCAGCCCACCGCTCTTTTTGGGCATGATGAAGTAAGGACTGTAAAACCCTGACCTCATCATTTAGGCTGGAGGGACAGGCTCGATTGCATCCTTCGCCAGTAGGACTGCAACCTCTGCACGCAGGACGGCAGCATCGCTGTCTGAGTGGACAGTGGTATAGCGGATGCTGCGGTACCTGGGCGGGCGCCTGGCGAAATGAATCGCATAGCCAAAGCGTACCGTCTGTATCAACCACTGTGAGGGGTTGGGTCAGTAGGGTCCCCAGTCTCCCAGCCGAGTCGTTAGGGGAATCAAGGGAACGTTGACCGCCGTGCCAGCAGTGGGGCAGCCTGTAGGGGGGACAGGGGCAGGGACTGATCCTAGAAGGCTGAATGACCTGGGGAAGAGTGCTTACCTGCCTCCCTGGATCACGTGCTGGCGACACAGTGCTCCGGGTCAGCATTTTACGACCAAGATGGCGGCGCATGCACAACGCGAGGCTCAGTGTCTCTCCAGTTTTTGCAGTTTTGCGGTATTTTTCCTGCTCATTTCAGGGCTGTTGTGCCACTCTGTTGTGCCTTCACATCGTACCCCCAACAAGAGTGCCGGGATATTGGTTCTGCATTTCTGACAGTTTTATCTGCAACCTTCGACTCGTCCCTGAGATCGCCAGAACAACCGAGGCTGCGCGTCCTACCCAACCGGGCGGAAGTGCTCGAAGGCGGCAGCGCGACCATAAACAAAGGCGGGGTAAGCACAGAGGGCTAAGAGCTAAGCTAAGGCTGACACCTTGTCGGCTATCTTTGCCCAGCATTTTTCTCGCCAATGTACGGTCACTGGTGAACAAAATGGACGAGATTCGACTCTGAATCAACCACACCAAAAGAGCGCCTCAGCACGGGAGTCGTGAACTTGCTATGTTCCAGCAACTTCCCGGGGGGAAAAACACGAGGGGAGCTGTCTTACGAATGAGAGGCGAGTCCTCAACGTAGCCATGGTCATCCGCTCGCAATGAGCGCATTGACCATCCACAAAAGCTGCCTCAGTGTGTTCTCAGCCCAGACACATGATGCAACGATAATGTCCGTCCGAAGAGGTGAAGAAACTTCTGCACCCAGAGACGTACGGTCGGATCGACATTCCGGAGAACATTGTTACAACCGTGAAAAAAATCTGCTCTTGCTCCCGGATTGCCCAGGGAAGACCTTACACGGCAACTCTGTTCACTCAGAGGTCTTTGCTCACTGGAATGCAAGATGACTGGCACAGCCTGCCTTGAAAAAGTCTACCAGCCTGCAGGATCCGCTGACAGCCGCCCAGTTAACGTTGTCAGATAAGCAGAGCAGAAGATTGCAGGAACTCTGTAGAATAAGGACGCTCCACTCCAACTTATCCAATCGCGAGTGAAGGGGGTCTCCAGCTCAGAACGCAGAGGCTCTGAAGTGAAAAGCTGCATGTGCACTGCACTCATGCCCTCTTATACTCACGTAGTGATGAGGTGCACCTGAGCGCAATCAAGTGCACACCAATATTCATTGGCCTTTTGTATAAAGCTTAAAGGCAATTGGTCTCTCTGGCGAGTTCCCATATGTAACATTGAAGGGATTCGCCTGAAAGGGTAACAACACTGCTTCAGTTTAAGTGTATGTGAGGTTTCTCTCCTGCACATATCATTCAATACCCACATCTCATTGGCAAATTTAGCACTTAACTGTGCTGTCACTTACCATTTGTCCCTCCTGACTAAGATACAGCCTGATCTGGTGGCTCCTGCAGTGGGCCTTGGGAGATTCAACACAATAAGCACCTCCGGCTTTTTCATTCAGTTGGCATGGGCCAGACTATGAAGCACAATTGCACTCAGAGGTATGAGTGAGAGGCAGTGGGCGGCTTAGGACAGCGTATTCCTAATGAGCATAGCACAGGGAAATCATCATTAATGCTGCTTACAAAGGCAATTTCAAAAACGAGGAACCAAAATTGACTTGGTAGCGTTTGGCCATTGCAGAGAGATACCTTGGACTAGATGCACCCTCTAAGTAAATAAAAATAATTTCAGGATAAAATAATAAAGAAATAAAATATAAAATGTTACTTAGCACACTTAAGTACACTTTAAATGGTATTAAAAAAAAATAAATTAAAAGTTTTACTTATTTGATGTGTATTTAACACTAATGCAAATGTGCAGTGCTTGATTATAATTTTAACTATAATGTGTTACTCAATATTACATTTATAGTGAAATACATATATTCTTATTATTATTATTATTATTACATACAATTCTGTATTTACAGACATATTAAAATACATTCCATACAAGTTTAAAAAAAATAACATTTTGCAATAAACGCTTGTCAATACATTTGGCAGTACACTTTAACCATTGTAAACAACTTTAACCAGCATAATTAATTAATTAAAAAAATTAACTAATTGCATTTAATATTTGAAATATTTGAAAATTGAAAATATACAATTAAGTGAGTAAAATTATTGCATTCAATGCACACTTATATATATATATATTATATAAGTATAAAACTTATATATATATATAAAGTATTAAATAATAAAAAGTATAACTAAATAGTGTACATGTCGCTTGACAAATTTTAAATCATTGCATTAATAAGCTTTTTTTGTGACAATATTTCTATTTTCCAGTGTACTCTTTATGTCTTCTCACACCTTAATAGCTGTCTGCCAAATTAGCTTCACTGTACAAGCTTAATTTTGTTGGCCTGGTAAGCACATCTAATAAAATAAATAATAGAAAATAATGAAATACAGAGGAAATGTCTATAACTGTCACTTTGCACTGTAATCTCAAACTTCAACACATTAGGCTTTTTTTAAATTATTAAATTAGTTAATAATGAGAGCCTGAAGTAAAAAAACACTAGCAATTTGGTGCTTCAATAGGCATTATATATAATATATGTGCATACACGTGTTTATAGTGATCTTAAACATGACTCAGTGATCAGAAATATAGGGAGGGAAAATGCAAGGTGCTGTTCACAGAATGTTTTGTTTTTACATTCTGCAACACTTTTTCGTTCATTGTCTCTTCATATCAACATGTGCCAGGTGGCCATCTTTGACCACTGAACTTGAACTTGAACATGGCAATGTGTTTTGAGACACTTGCCCTACATGCATAAATTTGTTAGTAAAAAAAAAACATATGTAAACACATTAAGTTCTTTATTACCAACAAATGAGATCAAACAATGCAATGTGGCCTAAAATATGGAAGCAATTTCTGCCAAAGAATAAAAAAGTAAAAGGTTATTTATTTAATATTATTATTATTATTATTATTATCATTATTTTCTAACAATGCTTATATCTCACAATTATCTTTTTCGCAATTCTGTGACTTTTTTTAATCTTAGAATTGAGTAAATATCATGCACTTCGTAAGCTTATATCTCATAATTACATTTGCCGTTTCTACCCCAAAATAAATAAATAAATAAAAAGATAATTGTGACTCTTTAATCTAACAATTCTCATTTTTATGTTGCTATTTCAGAATTCTGACTTTTGTTCTCAAAAGTGGGACTTTATATCTTGAAAAAAAGAGCTAAATTGTAATAGAAAAAAACATAAATCCTATAATTTATTTACAGATTTATTTATCAATCCAGCTCGTGGCAGAAACAAGTTTTCAAACTAAAAATACCTGTCACTGCCTATGATTTTATGATTTGGTTAAATTATACAGGATTTCTGGGAGACGTGTGTGTTGCGTTCTTTAACATTCCACCAGGAAGCAAAGATGCCACGACTCCAAACTCACTAAAGAAGAAAGCCATTGTTTTTAAAACTGTTCCAAGTGGAAATCAGGCTCAACTAAACACTGGATTTTTAAAAGTCAGTGAAATAATTACATTTTGTGGCATAAAATCTTTAAAATATGTTGGACAATTTTGTCTGTAATTGTGGCGACATTTCCATGCCCTCAAATGTGATGCTGAATGAAACTAACTGTGATTGGTTGTTTGACATGTCGGTCAAACAGCCTAATGGGCAGGGGCGGGCTTTGGACAATGAACGCTTCAGTCTGAAGGTCTGGCTACACGAGCTTTAACTAATTTTTAATGAACTATTGTGTATTTTCCACCCTCACCCAAGCTGCTGTGAAACAGAGGACTATAACCTAAAATTGCATTATCCGTGTCAGTGGCATCTATTACCTGTTCAGTTAAACTAGTATACATTACCATTAAATACTAAACGGCATGAGGAATTAATTTTAGCAAAGCTTTAAGCCATTTGAATCAATTATAATGTATTACCAGTATCAGTTCATCTAATCTGTCTGTGAACATGAAGGCACAGGGTGAGGCAAAAGGCATGATGAAATATTCATCTATTGTAAACTCATTATTTTGCTTGCAGACTGGCCCACAGTTGTCTTGGTGAGTGGTGATGGATGGCTTTGGACCGAAGCACCAGTGGAACAGACAGAAATGGGCGGCATGGGGAAAGAAACACCTTTATATGAGCTCGATTCTGCACATGGCACAACATTTATCCAATCCCAATAGCTCAACGAGGAGAGCAAAGACACCACACAGGGACAGCACATCTTCCTGAATTAGCTTTTAACATAAAAAGCAAGTGAAACACTTTAAAAATT
This sequence comes from Enteromius anoplus, assembly GCA_032359395.1. NCBI lineage: Eukaryota > Metazoa > Chordata > Actinopteri > Cypriniformes > Cyprinidae > Enteromius > Enteromius anoplus. The sequence continues at coordinate 54,011 of JAUMHG010000275.1, forward strand.
AATGCTTTTTGGAACAATATGAGTTGATGCTAATTATATTTTCTTCATCACAGGTGATGATACTGTACATCTTTGAAGATTAGCCAAAGTTTCAGAGTCACTGAAACAACAGAAACACATAAGCAGAAAATAAAAATCACAAACAAGATCTCAGTTGCTTTTCAGGTCAGTCAAAAGTTAGAGATCACAGCATGAACTCAAGCATTTCTCATACGTTTCTTTCAAGATCAAATGATATGATTTGTGCTAAAAAATTAACTGCATGCAGCTCCATAACGTTCAACAATTTTTATTTATTATTTTTTGAGAGAAACATCTGAGAAAAGTACTGCTGGAAACTCAATTAGGTCTCCTGAGCTATAAAAGAGAGACATCTGAACAATAAACGTTAAAAGGACTACTTCTTTTTTAACTTTCAGCCAACTATTCCTGCATGTACTTTCTCCAGCTCGCCTGCCCCAAAAAACTGCTTTAATTTCAGTTCCTCTTCATATTCAAATTAAGTAAAGCGTAATATACAAATAGAAATGTACCTGCACATGCAATAACAGGCAGCACAATATCTTTGTGTTTGAAACCTTTTGAATTTGTTTTTGAATATTGATATTTACCTTTATAACATACATTACACTGGTGTACATCAACACAGGTGCAAGAATTATATCTATGCAGTAAGTTAAATGTTGTTCATGACACATTCACTTCTATAAACTATTGAAGTGCATTTTCAAATAATAAAAATAAGTTACAAATGAGAAAGGTAAGGGTGTATAGGGTTAGTAGAATAAGTTCACATATACTGTACTGAAAGTTTCTGATAGTCGCTATGTTGTATGTACATACTGAACTCCAGGAGTGCTGATAACATCAACAGTGGGATGCTACCAAATTGAATTATATAAAAAAACAAACATGAGTTTCTGTGTTTGCAGTATTACAGACCATAGTGTGTAAATGGTGTTTAGTGAAAGTGGAGTGGGCAGTGGAACTATGAGAGTTTGCTCAGAGAAAGTTAAACTGTTAGTGTTTAAACTTGCTCCAGGAACGCTCACAGCAGGGTTTTTTCTCACGATTGAGCATGGAACAGGAAACAGAAAACTGTTTCTGGTTGGCATGGTTAAAGTTTCACTCCATGGCTCATATTTGAACTGCTTTCATTACTTTTAATTCACTCTTCACACTCCAATAACTCAACTCTCTGTGACTTTTTAAAAAATGATTATTCATGTATTTTTCTGTCTCTAATCGGCATCTTGTAACCAGTTATGCTAAAATGTGTGAAGTAGGCACATACAGCAATGTGACAAGTTATGATTCAAACGAGAATAATGCTAAATCTAGTTCGGATAATGTAGTCAGCACTGAAAAAAAATGACTTTTACGACTGGCTAAAAATGTTAGAAAAGATAAAAATCTCTCTGACAGTAAATGACTGTGTGTTCATGCATGAAAGTCTGACGGCCGTGGAAAACAACTTGATATTTACGTGCACGTGTACCTCTTTAAACTGCATGCAGCATTGCATTGAGAAAAACATTACAGATGATGGATTCCAGCAGGCCTAATGAAACGCTGCAGATGCCAGATTCAGCTTTGAGAAACGACGGCCCACTTAAAGGTCACTATAAATCACGGACCTCTTTCCTTGCTTGTGCGCCGAACTCGTCCAGCGGGCCAACCCCAATCAAATAAACTGCTGCACAGAGCCCAGCCGTTCGCAAGCCTGTATTTACCAGCATGAACATGCCGCTTTATCTGGGATTGTAGACAGACAATCCTGCATGTTCTGCTTATCAGATTTATGTATGACTTTAACTGACGGAGACATGACACAAATCCAGCTCCGGTCATGCTGGTTATCAACACGCTTTCAATCAGCCCGGAACAGGTGCCATGAAGGAGCTGCAAGGTACATATCTTGAGAATACCACATTAAGCTTTATTGGTCAAAAGTTTGGAATAATGTTTTTGAAAAGTCTTTAATATTATTACAATTTAAAGCAACTGTTATCTATTTGAATGTATTTTAAAAGCCCAAGTATTCAAGAGATGGCAAAGCTGAATTTCCAGCAGCCACTTTTCCAGTCTTTAGTGTCACGTGATATTTCAGTCTTCATTCTTATAATGCTGTTTTTGTATTCTCAAATTTTAGCTGTAAACAATTGTTTTGCTATATGTGATAATAGGATTTTTCTTTCTTAAAAGGGCATTCAATATAATTGCATCACTATGCCTCCATTTGCTCCTCTTTGCCACTAAGTAACCAAAGTACCCATGAGTGGCCACTGCGATGCTCAAATTACAGAAATCAAAGCAAAGAGATACACTAGTACCAAGTTTGCTCTACATGAAAAAAAAAACTTAATATGAATCCTTAAAGATAAATATTAGAGGCCTTCTTGATGTAAAGTACAGAAATAAATTTGATTTCAAGCAGGTTTGGGTGTTCAGCACATATTTCCTTTCGAGGCAACTGTGCTAAGGTTTTTGTGGCCGTATATCCACTGGTCATTTGTCTTTGGAGTTTAGTGGAGAGTGTTGAATCTCAATGACAGTTGCTTTGCTGGCACACGCAGGGAACAATTTTTGCTAATGTACAGGAAAATTACGTCATGACAAAACTGATACTATCCTGAGCTGTAATATCAAAGACAGCAGACCAAAAACATAACTCATGCTATTAACTTCATAGTCCAAAATATGCAGTCCTTCTGCCAGCAATAGAATGTAAACTACAGAAGTTTTTACAATAGAGCAATTTAACATACATTTTCAATCTTTCTCAGTTTCTCAGCTTAGTGACTGCAAATCAATGACCTGGCAACACGTAAAGGAATTTACAAGACTTGATTTAAAAAATGTCCCAATGGTGACAACAAAAAATAAGCATTCATGTACTCTACATAGAGTATTTCATTTGAGTTGTAATAATAAATAAAGCATTAAAACCCAGAGCATCCCAAAATGTCAGTGGTAAAATGATTTATTTTTCTCTTATATTTGAAGTTTATGAGATGAGATGAGAACTTTTTTTATATATAATTTCTTGGATTAAGAAAGATTGCAATATATTGCAGTAGATCTTCTCCTCCCCTTCCCGGAAAACACTTGCTCTAGTTGGGGGAGTTTAAATAATGCCATGAGGATTCTTTCCTGTCACATTATATTACATATAGCCTATACATTTCAATAAGCTGGGCTAAACTGGGGTAATGGGAATTCTAGCTGTGTCGATCAGTTTTTACTTAACCTGTTCATGACCTTATATGACATGATAAAAGAAAGCAATTTAACTTGTTTACATGACCACATGCATTGTCATCTTATTAAGCATCGGTTTATGGAACATGCTTATAAACACAATCAATTGAACAAGATGTAATCAAACAATCACCTGTTCTTCAATCACTAAGAAACAGTTGAGGCATATTGTTTAGTCACAAAGAATTGTATCTTTAACCATCAGCAGTCTCTTTAAATCAAGCTGAGGGTCTTTGTTTGAGAACACAGTGTAAGCTTGAGAAATTCAACCATCTCAAACTCACGAGGATAACAAAAGCAGACAGGTTGTCAGATAGGTACATGGCTCAAACTGACATTTCTCATGGCTTGCTGGACAAGGATCTTGTTCCTACATGAAGGGTATAATTGTGCATCTAGTGGTAAAAGCACATTAGTGTACGTCTCAGTGTAGGACACTCTTTAGAGTTCTGTGTTTTACAATAATACAAACAGCATTTGCTCCCTTGTAAGCTTGCAAATGTGACACCAAAAAAGTAAAGAACATCATGGGCTAAAACTATTTCTACTAAACGAAGCCTGATGGACAGTGAGGTTTGAGTCTGGATCTCAGTCTCTGCAGGTCACTGACACAGTGAGCCTGGAGCTTTAATATCCCAATATTCCACTGTGCTTTAAGTGTGATAAAATTTTAATGAATTCTCTCTCATCTGAACCCCAGACACTAAAGGTCACCTCTGCGTTTAATGCAGGCTAAAGCCCAAACATAAATAACATCCCATGTGCTTCACTTGGCTTTAAACATGTTTAAATGTATATCCCACAACAATTATTGAAGTTTTCCATCATTTCCGATGTACTATAGGCTGCAGAATCACTTGCAATTATGAAAAATATAAAAACAAAAATACAAAAACAACTGATATATATTATTAATATAAGTCGGTGTAACTCAAGTCAGCAACCCTCAATGTGATTTGGTTTGGCTCTCAAGATATCCACAAACCAAATTCAGTTTAAAAAGAGAGAACTTATTGATACTTATTGAACTTATAAATAGCTTATTGGTGCCATGGCAATATGCTTTCCTTGACATAAATTGTAAAATGTCCTGCTTCTTTTTATTTATTTGTTTATTTATTGTCACAACATTATAATAATATTTGTATTTATTTAATTGAATATAATGCAAATATTTTTTGTTTATTTATTCATTATGACATGGTACTATGATAATAGGCCTACTGTACATTGTACCACTCCATTTTATTTATTTATAGACAAGGTAATAGGCATTTCATAAAGACTACCACTTACATAACAAGTTTCTTTTCTGGACTGTCCCCCCAATACAATGTTAGAACAATGCAATGCTATTTTTGGACATCAGTGACAGTAATAATCTACAGTGTTTTTTGAAGCACCTTTAGAGTAGGCTACCACATTAATACCATTAATGTGTATTCATATAGGCTATTATCACACGGCATCTTAATCGTGGTGTATATAATGGTAGGCTATGTGATGCTGGTAGGACCACAGTACTTTTTATTGTTATGGAGTGCAAATTAAACGGTGTTCTTGATTTTGCGAGTGAGAAAAAAAACGTCAAACAAACAAATCTGTTATTCACAGAAAGTCACTTTCAGTATCATCTCTGAAACGCGCTCGTCTGATAATAAATATGTTCCGCTTACCAGCACATTCCCCTGCATTTTGGCCGTTTCGATTAAATTCTTCTCCTTCATTTGGTTTCTGCGGTGTGATGGATGTGTGTGTCAGTATCGGTGTCTCGGCTGGTTCCGCCCGGTCCGGTTCTTCTTTCTCAGCACCCTGTTGAGCGCTCCGACACTAACCTGCATCTGCAGTCATTCACCCTCGGCTGTTCTAGACGCCAGCGGCAGACGACAGTTCTCAGTCAGACTCCACTGTGGCTCAGGACGGTTATTTGCTGGTTTCAGAGCGGGATGAGTGGGTGACGGTTCTGTCGCGCTCCGTGAACTCGACGGGAGTGTGAGTGAAGCTGCTGCACATGACAATCCCGCTGCTCTGAGAGGAACACGCCTCGCGCCTGTTATCGCTTAACTTTACTGCTGAGGTCGTTGAAATGGCGTTTTGTGTTACTTCACATCATGTTATGAATTTTGAATCGATGTCTTACAAGAAAATCCTACCAAAATACTAAATCGTTTTTTAATGAACGCCCACAGGAGACATCTATTTGAGCTTGTTTAATTTCAGTATCCTTGTTGAAAAGACATGTCCGCTATATGCTTTGCTGTTAGTTACCGAACTATACTGGTGACCAGCATTTTTGCTGATGAATAATAGCTGTGCCGGTTCACATAGATCTAAGCATGTCTTTTCAGAAACTGCAGGGAAGTTTTTTTTTTTTTTTTTTGCTCCCCTTTTACATATGTAGTCTTTTACCTTTCACAAGGTGTCACACACATAATTAAAATGTTCTGACAATAGCCTAACACAAGACTGTTATTTATATTTTTTCTACAGTTACCAGGAGTGGTCAAGCTCTAAAAAGAACAAAATAAGAGCCAAGAATGTAGCTCAAATATCATTCATGTTTATGCAGGTCAAAACGATTTCTTCTGCCACCAACCCAAAAAAAAGATGAAATCGCTGTGTTTACAAGCATCTCTCTATTTCTGAAATCTCTGGTTAGAACCACAGCAGGCATCTAATGAGAGTCTTGACCGCTGTGGTGTTGCCAAGTCTTTCAATTTCAATTCAAATCTCTCTTGCAGTGGAGGGTTTTCTTACTTGAGGAGTTGTCTGCGATATGAACACATCTTAGAATTTAAGTGTTGTTCAAATTGTGACTCGTACTAAAATGTGGTTAAATATATAGTAAAAATCACAAAGAATTTCCACTCATGAGAAAACAACTATTTTATAGTGGCATTTTCATGTGATTTTGTTTCTTATGGAAAATTTAGATTTTTTGAAAAATATAAAAAAAAAAAAAAATGTAAGAATGAGGGTCCACCTCTAATCCCTGCCATAAACTAAATAGCCTGTGTGGTGGAAGCAGATCACAATATGTCAAAATGTTCTCTAAATCGAAACGTCTTGGGAGCCCACAAGTTGTGGTATTAGCAACACTTAAAAGTGAAAACACAACTCCCTACCAATCGTCATTAATTTTTAATACATTTTACAGAAAAATAGCTTAAGGCTTTAATTCTTCTTTTAGATTAGACTAAAATATGGAAATATCTGTCCCTTCTGATCACACTACAAAAAAGTGATTCAGCATATTTGTCTTGCATTCTGTGAAACTGGTCGAAATAATTAAAACAAATATCTGCCAATGGCTCCGAAAAATCAACTTCATTGAAAAGGAAAACAGAAAATAAGATTCATTCATTTCCATCTAAATTAATCTTGATGTAAGGATGTTTAGATATTTGTATCGGGAATCAAATATACCAATCTGGCCATCTAACACCTTTTTTTCTTATGGATCATAACCTACTTTCTGAGCAAAGAAAATGTTCTTGTTCCCACCACAAACAGACCAGTTGGTTACAGTCAATTACTCAAGCAAAATTTATTGCTGCTAATAAGAAAGTGTTTCTCCAGTCTATTCACCAGACTGCACAGTCAGCCCTGCTGGGTCAGAAACTGGGCCACCTACTCAAGGGGGGAAAAAAACCCTGAAATATATAATTTTTGGGTTACTAGCATCACCAGTTGTCATCACAATTGTAAAACGCACCCAACTCCATCTGCCATTGGTCAAACAAGCAGGTAGGCTAGTTCTGCCAACATTAGTTGTGTCTGCATTATTGTCTTGGGTCAATCAGGTGCGTTTCACAAAAGCATTTTTAGCTTACTATGGTTCCACACTAACTTATTGGTTTTTGCAAACATACCCCAGGTTGCTCTTACAAGTCACATTTCACAGTGGCTTACTTATTGTTGTCTCTCCATATTAAACTGGTATCATAGAAAATATTTAGCAATCTTCTTGAATCTTGCTAATGAATCTTGCTGAGTGGAGCTCTTTAAACATGTCTAGACTCTGATTAATTTTGAAGTGTTAACATCTTTTTCTAGTTTTTTCGCAGTCCTGGAGTTCCACCAACACTTTATATTTTGGTAAGCCCCCTTATTTGACAATTTCAGAGCATGGAGTGATGAGCTGATTAGTTGAGGCAGGTATGTAAGATTAAGGAGACATCAACAAATGTGCAATGCTGGAAGGCCTTGAAGACCAGGATTGAGAACCACTGGTCTAGAGCAGTTTAAACACTGCTGTGTAAATGTATAAAGAAAAGAAAAAAAAATTACATTCCTTGGAGAATGAACAGACACATATTGTATGGAAATGAGCCATTGGCCATTGGTTTACACCAATGACTTGCAGACTGAACATAAGGAGCCATAAAATAAAATGTAAGAAAGAAACGGCTTGGAGGACGTACTACCCTGAATAAATAAACTGTTGTTAACAAGGCTATTATGCTAATTTAAGAATTGAGGGACACAATCAATATATGGCAACATTGTGGAATGACTCCCTCAAGGACATTAATTATGTCTGCATACACAAAATAGAGTTTGCTACATGGTGCGGGAAAAAAGCATGGAGAAGGACAATGGTTTAGGGGCATAATTTTAAACATTTTCACTAAGCTCATGGGGACAAGCAGAAGTTGACTAGTAATATTAAGATTTCTTATACAACAAAGTATGCTGAATTTACACTTGAATCAACTTGAAATGCTTGATTTTTGGGATTGTTGAGGGTTTATGTGTGTCTTAAAAAGGGCTTAAAACATTGTAATATATTAGGGGTGTAACGGTTCACAAAACTCACGTTTCGGTTCGATACGATACAGTAGTGTCACGGTTCGGTATGTTTTCGATACGCCAAACATACAATTTATTATTTATTTTTTTTTTTTTCACATTTTTATTTATTAAAACTAACATAATATGACTTTGTTTTTCCCCCCTTTTCTTTTACTTTGAACAACAATGGA
>JAUMHG010000275.1:71255-83369 GCA_032359395.1 Enteromius anoplus
CCCTGCTTAAAACGCTAGTTGGTGCTCCAGTATAATCGGTCCGCCGAAACTCATCCAGTGAGAAACGTTCCGCGGTTGCGATTAAAATGCGTTAAAAAAATGTACGGGTTATGTTTGTGTAATTAATTAATCTAAATTAACGTGTTAAAGTCCCGGCCCTAATTTTAATTATTAGCAAACTGTATTCTATTAGGGTGATTTGAACAACTGAGGATAAATAAACACTATCCAGCATAAAGCAGTTTTCACTTAAAGTGTCAAGTGTGCACAGCATGCAGAGTAGATAGTAAATCTGACATATTAAGTAATTCTTAAAAAAAAAAAAGATTTTTAAATTCTGTTTCATTCAGCTTCACATTATTGTAATTTTGCCTAAATTCATAGCATTCACGCACTGTTTTATTATTGTTGTATTTGATGCTTACATTATGCCTCTGAAGCAACTTAAACATTAAAGAATGTGGCCATTCTTTAAGAGGTTATGGGAGAAAAAAAAAAATAATAATAATTAGTTTGGACTGAATTGTTTTACTTTCAAAAAACAAAACTAAAAAATATTACTAGAATTGACATGGATCCTATGATATTTTCATTATGAGGTTTGTTAACAAACATCCAATATTAGCTTAACACTTTATTACTGTTATACATAACATTCCTCTATCTATGGGATAGGGCACCTAGCCATGACACCAGCCTTTTCCAGACAATGAAAACACAATAAGATCCACTATAATTTAGAAACTTCAAGCCGACATGATATTGGCTGCCTTCATATTTTCCATTAACATGACACTCTCTCATTACCGATCCAGACAGCTGGTCTAGGATAACACCTCACATCCCCATCTGAAAGATGTAGTGCAAAAGAGAATATGCTTTATGGGCTGCTACTGGGAAGATATACAGTTCATAACTGATTCTCAAGGTGGTTTCTGGGGCGACTGAAAAGAGCATCAATCAATTTGTGTAATCTCATGGACAGTGCTTCACGAATGCAAATTACCGTCACCTTTATGCACGCTTATCCAAGCACCACACTTATTCCAAAGGTCTCGTAAATAATTAAGCATCCAGCTATATATGTCAGGGGTGAAGCGGACTCTTTAAAAAAGCTGTCTAAACCAAATCTCTCCTAACAGTGAGAAGTTAAGGGGAAGTCCACACATCAAAAGAAAAAATCTGCAAACAAATACTGCTAGAGCTCAGAATAAATTTCTCGTTTCTAGCTGTTTTTGCAGTGACTTTAACTGCAACTGGTGTAAAGGTGATTTTTGGTGGAGTTCAAATCCACTCAAATTCAGGGGGTGTATAATACCTGGAAAGCCATTAGCATTCTCTTTGATCTCAAAGGCAGCTGCTTCGCTGGTGTGTGATTCCCAGAAGTATGAGGTTTGAAAATGTATCATCGCCGTTACTCAGGCACACAACATTTTGTTGTTGTTGTTGTTTATATGAGCCATGCATGCCATAACAAATACTTTATCTATTGTTTTATTATTTTAAAACTTTTTTTTTTTTTTAAATGTGTGCTTGTGCTGTTTCATTCTTTAAAACAAATTATGCATTTCTACCTCATTTAATGTGCAAGTATTGTTTGGGGTTCACTTTGTATTTTGAACTCACAATAGAAACACACATGGAACACATTTATAGTGAAATAAGTTAGACAATTTCATTGACTGATCAATGAATAAAATTACATATACAGCAGACCACCTTTATTCTGCAACTCCCTCAAGATCTCTGGTGACATAGATAAAATGCCTTTTCACTTTTGATAGAGTGTCAATTGCTCTGGAGCGAACACCTGTCTCATTATTCTCCAGATGACAAAGCTCTCTTTGTGTTTTATGAAATTGTTCACTAGTTGCGCATCAACTAAATCAATGCAGTGATATCTAACACTGTAAGGTCCTACAACTGCTCTAGCAAGATCGCCAGACTCTTTTCTATGCACACAGTTATTATATTTATTTTATAATAAAACAGTGTTATAATCAGTTTATCTGGTGCTGCCATCTTTGCTATGCTTATGGGTTTTTTTTTTCTTCTTTTTTTACTAAATAAGAGCTTTCCACTTGATATAGTCCAACAAAAGTTCATAGTCATTAATCATAATCAGTTGTGATTACTGTAAACATAATGGCTTTATAAGAAATAATGGTGACACTTTACAATAAGGCGTTATTTGGTTACATTAGTTAATGTATTAACCAAAATGTACAAACAATGAACAATTCATTTATTACATGACTTACTCATCTAGGACGATATTACTCAAATTAAGAATTTTCATCCATTAAAGTGAAATATGTGTTTTTCTTTACATGTATGAATGTACAATGTATGTAGAATATAATTACACTTATTATATATCATATTAGTATCACTGATTAAATATTGGCATTAGTGTATTCTGGCCTAATATTCACATAATTCACTCAATATACTGAACATTTGCATTATTTGATAGATGTATAGCGCAAAAGATTTCTTACAAACCAAAAATAATTAGTGGTTTTGTTCTTTTTATATAGCAATTATATTTTTTTACTACATGGCTTTGAGTTCTGACTAAAACTTTTGTGATATACAGTAATGCAATGATGGACACTGACCAAAATATTTGAAATGTAACAGGGTTAGCAGTATTTATACAAATGGTAAAAAAAAAAACGTAGAACTCATTCAAATCAAAGAAAATGACAAAAACATCATTAAAGAGCAAGGCCACGACTACTTTGAACCTCAATACACTAATCTGGTTTAGTCATATGCATTAAAGTACTGTAAATGGCACCATTATGCCAAGATAAAAAGAAGGCCCTTACAAAGAAACAGTTGAGGCTTATAAGTCTGGAGAAGGATTGAAAGCCATTTCCAAGATATTTACAATTCATCTTTTCACTGCATGTATAATCTACAAATAAAGAAATCTTTTCACCAATGCAAACTATCAGGCTAGGCTGCTCCACCAAATCACTGATCCATGGAGATCACTGAAGAGAAGATCACAAGATATATTTATTTTTTCCTTTCATTGATCCAGTGAATCTATTGATATTAATTTATTCAGTAATTTTCAAACTTACTGTAACAGGGTTAACATACATTTAGCACTGATACATAGGCTAACTATTGGTGCAGTACTTTGCAACTACACATTTACAATTACCATAACAGTTTAGGAATCAACCACTGACATTCCACATTTGCTGACCACTAATTAGAAAATTTATGAAAAAAAAAACACCCTAAGAATGACCCATTTGTGCCTCTGTAACCACAAAAACATCCATAATTCAGTCATGCCAGCGAGTGATTTAAAAATGTCTGATTGGGATGATTTTACACCTATAAAACCATTTTTACGTTCCAGCGCATGGCATTCCCTGTCACATCCAAACGACTGCTCATTTGCACTCTTGTACGACATGAGTGAGGTTTAAGTGTGGTTCATACTCAACAAATCATTCCTTTTAACGGTCATGGCCATGTGGGTTGCCTCGGCCTGCACAGCGGGTTATTTGCCAGCCATTTTCAAATAGTCAATAAAACACTCAGCTGCAGTTATATGAAGATGGCTATGCTATAGGCAACAGTGTGCATTTCAATGAAAGGATTCCAATTCCAAACACTCTAAGCTAAGGAAACACAAGGGGAATGGTATTTGAGGTGAGACCAGGGACTGTGCAAATGTACTGTCCAAATATTTAAGCCGAATTTGTCAAATTCATCTGATATTCCTACTGTGCGTTGGTCAGAAGAATTGTTACTGAGGAAAATAATGCATTCAGTGTGCTTGTTATGCTGCCTTATGTACTTTGTCATTGCATTTAAATGCGTGACGCTTTCTTTTTGAACACTTCCTGGAACAGTTGGGCGTTTGGTGAATGGCTGTATTTATTAGCAGATGGGAGGTTTTTTATGCCTTACCTGTTGTTTATCAGTCATTTTAAAATTAGTTAATTAGGTCGGCTTTGGCATTTCACAAAGAAGGATCAGAGAAATTGAAACATATATACATATATATATATATATATATATGTATATTTCAAGCATAAAGAGGATGATTAAAGACTTGAAAAACATTATTAGGCTAATTGGGTAAAAAAATATATATATTTTTATTTTTATCTATTTTTTTATTTTGGAAACCAGTAGATAAGACATTGGATATTAATATGGTTGTTCTTTGTTGTTGTTGTTTTATACATTATATAGATATTGGCTTCTTCTTTAGCATATTTGTATTCATATTTTCTAGAGAATAATTTTGTATGTACTGCCTTTTATTAACATCTGATGATTGCTTTGGGTTTTGGTAAAAGCGTGCATTTTGATGAAAATAAGTAATTGTTTTAGCCTACAAGCTGTGTCCACCCCTTTGGATGTGACTTGAACCACAGCACTGAGTTCCTTTCCTCGAACTGGAGTCATTTTGAGAGTGTGTGAAATCACTGGTAGATAAACTGTCATGACTTCAGCGTTTAGTGAAGACGGATTTTTACTCAGAGACCAGAGAGCACTGTGTGACTCATAACACTCCTGCTGTCAATCACTTTCTCACTAACAACACTATGAAATCAAATTAAAACTGCAAAAAAGACTTGATGGATATATATAGAAACTGATGGGTGGATGGATGAACAGACTGATGGGTGGATGGATAGATGGATGGATGAACAAAATGATGAGTGGATGGATGAACAGAATGATGGATGGGTGGATGGGTGGGTGGATGGATGGATGAACAAATGGGTGGATGGATGGATGAACAAACGGATGGGTGGATGGATGGATGGACAAACTGATGGGTGTATGGATAAACAGACTGTTGGGTGGATGGATGGATAAACAAACTGATGGGTGCGTGGGTGGGTGGATGGATGAACAGACTGATGGGTGGATGGGTGGGTGGATGGATGAATGAAAAAAACTGAGGGATGGATGGATGAACAAACAGATGGATGGATGAACAAATTGATGGGTGGATGGATGAACAGTCTGATGGGTGGTTGGAAGAACAAACTGAGGGATGGATGGTTGGATGGATGAACAAACTGATGGGTGGATGGATGGATGGATGGATGAACAAATTGATGGGTGGGTGGATGAACAGTCTGATGGGTGGATGGATGGATGAACAAACTGATGGATGGATGGATGGATGGATGGATGGATGAACAAATTGATGGGTGGGTGGATGAACAGTCTGATGGGTGGTTGGAAGAACACACTGAGGGATGGATGGTTGGATGGATGAACAGACTGATGGGTGAATGGAGTAACAAACTGAGAGACGGATGGATGAACAAACTGATCGATGGATGGGTAGATGGATGGTTGGATGAGCAAACTGAGGGATAGATAGATGAAAGGTTGGAAGCAGGGATGGACGAAGGAATGGATGAACTGATTGTGACCAGATTTCTGAAACAGAAACTGGGGATATTTTCAATATTAGTGTCACCAATTTTGGCAATTTCATTTTTGTATTTAGCTTGTTATATCATTATGTTAGGTTTAAACTTTCGAACATAATTGTATGTTAATGCATTTGAAAATGAGTCTTACGGTTTTGATATAAAAAATAAAATGTTTAGCATTTTGTTATTTTGCATTTTAGGCACATTTGATTTATGTACATGTAAATGTAATTGCTGCAAGTGAAATTGTTTAGTTGGTTTTTTTTTAATGAATATTATTCAAATTGTAGTGCACTTTTACTTCCACGTGTGTGTTTTGAATGCACAGTAAAACAGGGACATGTACAGGAACACCAAAAACCCCAACTCTTGGATGTCTGGTTACCCTAAGATAGATAGATGTCTAGACAAATAGACAGATAAAAAGAAATTCTTGTTCTCCATTTCTGCTCATTGGGGAGTGATTTTGCTCATTTGGCTGGAACACCTGTTTCGAGCTTTATTACGGTAGGTCCAGAGCCGAGCCACAGCAGCTGATCAAATAGTTCACAGAAGTGCTGTTGCAGCACAATCTGCAGGCAGAAATGCACACACGCAATAAATCACATCGTCCATCTAGTGGTTTTACGACAACATCGTCCCAGCGGCAGTCCACCGCAGATGCGATGCTTCTCATCTTCCCTTCTCTGCTCTTTCCCTTGAATAAGTATCACCTCCATCACCCTCTCTCCCCAGCAGCGATCCGCATTAGCTTACAAAAGTGTCACTAATCACTATTAATATGAGGCAGAGGTGGAGTAACGTCGGGCAGGAATTCATTAGGCAGAGTTTATGCAGCCGAACCACTGGGTTTGAGGCCTCAATCAGTCGTGTTTGTCAGCCTGTGGTGATGGCGGTGAGCTGGTGTGTGACACAGCCATATCTAGTAATTAAAAGCTGCCTTCCTCTGTCTGAGTCAAAGCAAGAGACAACGAACCCAACCTGGGCCTGACCTGAACCAATACCCTTCTAACTAACCATCACAGCCGTCAATTAACCATGACACTTAAAGGGACTGTTCACCCAAAAGACTAAAATTCTGTCAAAATTTACTTACTCTCATTTTGATCAGAACCTGAATGAGTTATTTTCTCCTGAGGAGAATAAAAGACGCTTTTTCCTACATCAGTGTGGTCAGTTATTAGAGACCCCTTCCACTTTCGTTGTATGGAAAAACACAACTGAAACATTTTTTAGCTTGGTGAACTATCCTTTCAAATGCACTACTTGTGCTTGCTAAACACTTAATTTTAAAACCTACTGGAGACTTAGTCTTCCCTTTGCTCAATTTGAAATTAGATTTTTAATTACTGTTTCATTTATATTCAGTGTCATCAAGTTATTTAGAATGCTGATTGAGATTATTAATAATGCAATTATATAATTGAACATGAACATCTTATTCTGATGCATACGATATGATACTGGGAAACGCCTAGGTTACTGTTGTAACCCACGTTCCCTGAAGGAGGGAACGGAGAGACCTATTTGCCTTTGTGCTTTTACTAAAGGCCAATGAATATTGGCGTGCACTGATTGCACTCAGGTGCACCTCATCACTGCGTAAGTATAAGAGGGCACACGCACAGTGCACATGCAGGTTTTCACTGAAGAGCCGTTGCCGGCATCAGCGCGACCTTAGAGTCGTGGCAGGAGAAAGTGTAATGTCTCCGTTCCCTCCTTCAGGGAACGTGGGTTACAACAGTAACCTAGACGTTACCCTTTCAGTCGAATCACTTCGATGCTACGCGGAGGTGGTAAAACCTGGCGAAGGTGTTGGGTGTCGCCCAGCCCGCAGCTCTGCACATATCCGCTAAAGAGGCGCCATGAGCCAGCGCATGAGACGAGGCCATACTCCTTGTTGAGTGAGCTCTCAGTCCTATGGGGCAAGGCTCTCCCTGATATATATAGGCCAGGGAGATGGCTTCTACCACCCAGTTAGCCAACCTCTGCTTGGTGACCGCATTCCCTTTCTGCTGGCCACCGAAGCAGATAAAGAGCTGCTGAGAGCATCTGAAGCTCTGAGTTCGGCCTATGTAGAGGTGCAGCGCGCATACAGGACACAATAACCCTAAGGCTGGGTCTGCCTCCTCCCGGGGCAGAGCTTGCAGGTTCACCACCTGATCGCGGGAAGGCGTGGTGGGAACCTTCGGCACATATCCGGGCCGGGGTCTTGAAGGCACTCTTCGTCGACAGAGAAGGCTTGCAGATCGCCTACCCTCTTAATAGAAGCCAGTGCAACGAGCAGCGCAGTTTTCAGAGTCAGGAATTTTATTTTGGCTGACTGGAAAGGCTCAAAGGGAGCCAGCCGCAGCCCAGCTAGGGCGACGACCAAGAGGGCAAGAGGTGGGGTCTCGGGGGGACCTCACGTTCCTCGCCGCAGCCCCTCCCTGGAAAATCCCCTGGAGGAAGGACCTTCTTTCTCAGGGGATGGGCACCATATGGCACCCGAGTCCCAATCTCTGGAACCTGCACGTGTGGCTTCTGGATGGGACGCTCTCGACCCATGGGCCGACGGCAGCTGAATGCACAGAGTCTCCTGGCCCTCCTACAGGAGTGGGGACGGAGATGGTCGCGATGTCCACTGAAGAGCAGATCTCAACACCTTTGGGCTGCCTGTCTCAGGAACGCTTCCCTCCAGGTGTTCTTGGCCGGTCCATGAGCAGGCGAGGTCCCGCGCCCGCGGCCAGCTCGACGACGTTGCCGCTGGGCTGCCAACCTAGCATCGTGTGCTTCGGCTGGGGTCAGAGCAGATGGTTCTTTCGGTGCCGCCGAGGGAGGTGATGTGCGACATCACCTCCATCTGCTGCTGTACTGCCGCAAACTCCTGGGCCAAGTCCCCAACAGTGGGAATAGGCCAGCCTGGGAGATGGGGGCGTCGAGAAAGCAAACCTTCTCTGCGTCCGGCACCTGCGCCAGGTTCAGCCAGAGATGGCGTTCCTGGACCCCCGCGGCGGACATCACCTGACCAAGGGCGCGCGCTGTGACCTTTTGCGCCCGTAGAGCGAGGTCGGTCGCAGCGCGGAATTCCCGCATCAACCCTTCGCCAGGCCTGCGCTCCTGCAGCTTTTTGAGAGCTTTCGCCTGGTACACTTGCAGTGTAGCCATAGCATGCAAGGCAGTGGCAGCCTGTCCAGCAGCACTGTAAGCCTTGCCCGCCAGAACGGACGAGAGCTTACAGGCTCTGAACGGGAGAAGAGGTTGGACCCGCCATGAAGCCACTTGAGGGATTCCCTCGTACCCCCTGGTTGCACCGACATCGAGCGCGGTTAGGGCCGAAGGGCTTGGGCGCAAGCGTGACGAGTAAGCGGCTCGCCACAACTTGTTCAGCTCTCCGTGCACCTCCGGGAAGAAAGGCACTGGGGGAGAGCGCAGCGGTGCCGCATCTCTGGGCCCCCAGGAACCTATCATCCAACCGCGAAGGGTCGGTCTCAGGCACATGGGGCACCTGCCAACCGATTCCAGCCGCGGCGCGGAGGAGCATGTCTGACAGTTCAGTGTCCGCAGGGCGACGACTGTCCGGCGCGGCGGCCGTCAAACCATCACAACCACCCTCTAATGGAGCGGAAGACATCTCGACCTCACGGGGTGCTCCAAAGGACACACTCGGGCCTGCCGTAGCAGGCGGAGCGGTCTCCTCCGGAAACACCACGGGACTACACGTTGCGTGACAAGCTCGCGCAGGTATTTCACTGGACGAGGCATTCTCAACGGTCACCTGGAGGTGCCCCAGACGTCTTGCCGTGGTAGCCGTGAACTTGCTACAGTCCAACGACTTGCCACGGGAAGAGCGCGAGGGGAGCCTGCCCACGAAGTGAGAGGCGGGACCTCAACGTAGCCAAGGTCATACGTTCGCAATGAAACGCCGCCTGAACGTTTTCTCGGCCCAGACACGACAGGCAGGGCTCATGACCGTCCGATGAGGTGAAGAAACTCCCGCACCCAGAAACGCACGGCCGGATATTCATTGGCCTTTAGTAAAAGCACAAAGGCAAATAGGTCTCTCTGGCGAGTTCCCATATGTAACGTCGAAGTGATTCTATTGAAAGGGTAACAGTTCATTCAAGCAAACAGATTACATTCGTTTGAACTGTTAAAACTTTACAGATATTTAAATGTTAAAAATGTCAAATAAACATTCATTTACTATATAAAAAGTATCACAGAAGAAGAATTTCTAAAGAATTATAATAATAATAACAATAATAAAAGTAAATAATACCTATATACATGAAACAGAAGTGTTGTCTTATTTAAAATTAAGTAGTAACTGGCTGCCTGTATTTGATCAGTATACACTGAAAACCATAACATTGTGTAACATTATTACAACTGAAACATTTCTTATGTACATACTTTTAGCTGTAATGGAGCAAATTAAGTTTCAGCAGTCATTCTAATAAGCTGACTTGATGCTCAAAAAAACATGTCTTATTATTCAATGGCAGACATTCAAAAGCTGCCATGTATTCAGATATATATTACACATTTCCCATTACATTATACTAAATATTTTAGAAGCATGGCAAAGGCATGTCTCAGCAGAAAGACAAACCAAGTGATTGAATTTCCCAACCCTCATTCCTGTACTTATTATGGTTAAGAAAGTGAGAAAAAAAAATCAGACTTACATGGAAAAGATAGCTGTTATTGCGTGTTGCTCCATCAGGTCATGTCTGGTTAGGACACAGTGTTAGTTGACATGCAGAAAGTTGCTTCACTAATTAAGTGTCTGAGCTTGTGAATTATAAATGGTCGTCTCTGTCTCTTAATGTGTCTCTACTGAAGGTCTAATTCCCTTAGTTATCAGTGGCTATGCCTCAGTGCTTCCCAGCCTCTGGTGAACTCTTTCTTACAGGCCATGACTACTTTGCTGGCCTTGAAGAAGAGTAGGCATGGGTTGCTATCACTTCCTCGCTCCTTCTTTTGACAGAAAATGGATTAATTGAAGTAATTCATGCTGTCCAGCAGTGCGTCTCTCATCCAATGATGTACCTCACTAATTGAATACTATGGTACGATGCATCATTGCATAAAATCAACCAACTGGTCATAACTATTTATCAAAAACCATCGCAACATTGTCATAGCTCCTTCATTTGAACCTTGTTAGTTCAACAACATAGGACTATCATTATTGACATCACACGCAGGTGGTGGAGTAATATATACTTATATTACAGTAAATAACTGATTTGAGATCACAGTATGTATTCACAAATGAACACAGCATGTTTAAAGCTGAATTTTTTAGACATTTAGCTTTTACTATCACATATTCTGCTTTTATCTTATTAAGGCAGCTTTACTGAGCATTGCATTAGGCTGATGATGTGGTTTCCCCTCTCCAGCTATTGAATAAAAGACTTAGTTAATGAGTATGAAAACACTTCAAAAGCAATAATTAGGCACATTGCAAACAATAAATTAAGTACCCCACCCCACCGCAGACTGCGCTCTCAAATCAATGCTTATTTCAATAAGTTGTGCTATGGAACCTTCAGTGATAACTATAGATTGGAGCAGACTGAGTAATGAATTAACGCTCGATAGCTGGCACGTTTCAATGAGCTCACTGCTGCACTGTTGGCTAATCTTGCCACTGTAATTATGGGATACATTTGAATGCAAAACACAGCGTGACTACCATCACCTCTGAGCCTGGGTCAACTCACTACTTTCAACTGAGGTTAGTAGAGTAGTTGTTTACAATCGAAAAGATTAAACATAAATAAGATCACAATAAATTAAAATAGATTTTCCTACCTTTTTAATGGAAAAATTGGTCTTTAAAAAAAACAAAAACAATAAAGCTTATACTAAAAGCAAAAACATTTCCAATTGATATGCATTTAAATAATAATAATCATGCATATGTATCAGTGAATAGTAATTAATGTTTTTCATCATATCCCCAAATGACTGAAACAACATTAAACCTTTATTATTGAATTTTAATTAGGTATGGAGAACAGGAAAACATTTTCTCACTCCAGCATGAGTTCATTAATGGTTTTTGCTAAGCATCACTAACTATTGCTCATATGGTTGGCGATATGGACACAGTTTCTGCCACAGGCATGAATGATTCCTCAAATCATACAGCTTGCTGTGCACATGTTCTTTTCAAAGAAACTATATAATAAGATACTAAAAATAAAATTCTCAAAAATATAATAATTACAGAAATCCCATATTCTTACATTGAGGTAAAAACCTTAATGAGAGACCTATGTCTCTACAACCTAGCAACCACTCAAAACACCCTAGCAACTGCATAGCAAAACTCTAACAACCACTCAGAATACATTAGGAACTGTGTAGAAGTGCACCACTTACATTTTCTTTGGAAAATGAAAAGGTCAAGGTAAATTTTTTAAAAACCAGGTAAAAGCCTTCAATCTCTAATAGCTTAAAACTAGGGCCGGGACTCGATTAAAAAAAGTAATCTAATTAATTAGAGGCTTTGTAATTAATTAATCTAAATTAATCACATTTTAATCGCATATAAATATTTGACCTGAGAACCGTGAGAAGTAAGTTTTTTCATATGGATTTTTAGTATTCCATTGAATAATGACTGAATACATAAGCTTAAGCAACAAAATATAGTTTATTTTTGTTCAACCAAGTCCAACAGACC
>JAUMHG010000275.1:83469-94824 GCA_032359395.1 Enteromius anoplus
CATATTACTTTACTAGTTGTTTTGCAAGATACTAATCCTCAGCTTTAAGTGCAATTTAAATGCTTAACTAGGTTAATCAGGCAAATTAGGTTAAATTGGCAAGTCACTGGGCAACAGTGGTTTGTTCTAAAGCTAATCAAACTCGATTTATCATTTTAGTTTGGTATGATAAATTATAGGGGAAAAAAATAATTCTTAAGGGAGCTAATAATATTAACCTCAGCGGTTTTTTTTCATCTTTTGATTCTTTTATTCAACGTGAGATTCTTCCAAAAGGGCACCGTTCAATTTACCTGTGCTCAAATCTGACACTTGCATTATCTTCTTCTTATCGTCAACAAGCTCATAGAATGGTCCAATGACCCGCAGAAGCTCCTCGACCTCATTTGTTACAGGCATACTTTCCAGAATCTGTTCAGGAAATTTAAAACAAAGTTACTCAAACCATTACATTAATTCATACCATATTTTTCAAACTAAAACCACATTTAAAAATCCAAAACATTATACCAGTTTCAAGTCTTCCACATAGGCCGCCATTGCCTCCTCCTTTGGCATTTCTCCAAGAGAATTCCATGCATCCCTAGACACAAGCAGCAGGACGGGTCAGGGAGAACTTTGCTCTCATGGGTTTGTCAACATTGTTTTTTTGTGGTTTGCACATTTCAAAACAGCTCTCAGATGCATGTATAAAATAGAGAGTCTATGTGCAAAACTGACTCATCTGTGTACTCAGTTGCATTAAAAGGCTTTCAACAAGGATTTTAAAAATAGTTTTTGCAGAAGTAGTTACTAATATTATAAACCTGATGTGATACTGATACCGATCTGTTATCTGAGTGAACTTTCAACACACCAACAGTTCACTTTTACTAGGTGAAGGACACTGGAGTTAACTCGTTTAAAGGGAAAGTGTGGCATTTTTTGCAGCACTAGTGGTAACAAATGATACTGCAAAAATATTGAGAGTTTTTAATCTTTTTTGTTTTTTAACTCCACCTGAAATAGATACGATTATGTGAATCGTCTGTCGTTTGCTAGTTCTTGCGCATGTACAATGAATCCACAGAAAACAAATATTACTATTTTTAACGGCTCACAGGCTCTTATCCTTTTTAATTGAATTCAATTGTAAATTAAATTAATATTGTTGGTTAACGATTAATAATCGGTGAACAGGTCGGTTGTCGGTTACAAGAAATAAACATTCCTAGTTTGCACGCTTTAGAACAGGGCTGCCCAACACTGCTCCTGAGGATCAAGTGTCCTGCGTAAACACACATGCCTTTCATTTTCAAGCGATCCTAAAAAACGTAAATAGGGTGTGATTGATTAGAGTTGGAGTTAAACTTTGCAGGACAGTCGATCGGCAGGAGCAGGGTCGGTGCTTTAGAATGTCAATAGCTTTTAAAAGTGGGCGAAGACACATATTTACTTTTAAAGGAACAGTTCACCCAAAAATTGTAATTCCGTCATCATTCACTTATTCTCAAGCAGTTCCAAACCTGTATGGATTTCTTTGTTCGACCGAGCACAAAGGAAGATTATTTATTTATTTATTTTATTCAGTTTTGGGTCACCATTGACTTCTATAGTAAGAAAAAAAAAAACATTATGGAAGTCAACGGTGACCCAAATTAACCTGGTCACAAACTATTTTCAAAATATCTTCCTTTGTGTTCGGCAGAACAAAGAAATTCAGTAAATGATGACAAAATTATTATTTTGGGGTGAACTATTCCTTTTAAGAACTACCAACACTTAACTAAACTTTGTTTTTAATAAATTCACTGATCTAGACATTTAGCAGGGTCGATACCATTTGGCTTTGCCAATAGGGTCCCAGAATCCTGGACGGGGAATGCTGCAGGGGCCTTGTGTTGCTTGCTTGTAGTAGCTATAAAATTTTAGCATCATGTCATTAGAAGGCTGAAATGAACCTGAAAAACAGAAATAAATAATCTAAATCAACATGTGATATTGGATTGTGGTAAAAATAAATGAACAAATAAATATTATATACACACACACACACACATATATATATATATATATAGGGTTATTCTGCAAGATCAGTCTGTAATGAGCTGAAAAGAATGCACATCACACTTCTCTTCATCACTTTGCTACCACTAGCTACTCGCATAAAATGTAAGGCTTTAATGTTTGCCTAAGTTGATGTGGAGCCCGGTGGGAGTTAGGGAGCGGTTCCCCCTCGGTCTGTTCTGTTCGTCGCCAGGGCCAGTTGCACCTCCCAAAGGACACCCCTTTATCTAAATTCCCTACTTCAGAATGATGTGCCCCTGTGGAAGCTTGTGTTCTGCAAGTGAATGACACATTATTGTGCCATCCCGCACAACATTACTTTTGCAGACTTTTACATTAACTGTTCCCTCCTTGAACGAATTAACTGTGCCCAACTTAATACAAGCAGCTAAATCATTTTCAAGAAACTGACCCTTGAAATTTGAGCCTCTTACTCTAGCGATCTCTATCCTAATTCAATTTTATCTATTTTGGGTTTTTTATTGTTAAAAACACCCTCTAACACTTTGCACTCTCTATTCATTTTCTAACTGCTTGTTTTCTTAAATAAAAAAAGTTCTTTTTTTTTTTTTATCTGTCTACTTTGCTTTTATTTATTATAAAAAAAAAAGACTTTCTAGCACCAGCGTTTTCTATTCTTTTCCCATTTGTTCACGCTTTATTAAAGGTGCCCGTTATTACAGTGTAATAATACTTTAAGCTTTTTATTAACTATATGGTTGTGGTTAGAATTGAGTTTTGGCTTAGGTTTACTTGCAAGTAATTATATATCATTTATTGTTATTATAATAGTAAATACATGTAACAAGGACACCTTAAAATAAAGTGTTATCTTTCACTCTACCTACTTGTTTCCTTGATATTATACAATTTATCTTGCAACATGTAGGTACTGTGTTAGGCTAACTGAGATTTGTCATAGCACCTGCATATCACGGCGCTTTTGTTGGTTTTGATTACTTTCATTTGTCCTGATTTGTAAGCCACTTTAACCCCTTAACTGTCACCGTTCCGAATACGGGACACCTACATTTTTTTTTAATATATGTCCTGAATTACATCTTTTTAAGCTTGTATAGTACTTTTTCATGTGTTTTCCCGAAAATGGGGGTGACAGTTAAGGGGTTAAATTAAAGTGTCTGATAAAAGACTTAATGTAAATCTACCTACATATAAATACACAGTATAATAAATACAGGGCTGCGTGATTATGATAAAAAAAATCATAATTGTCAATTATTCCCATGAACTGTAATTGCGATTATTAATTACGATGATCACAATTTACACTGAACGATGTTCATACCCTTGTTAAATAACACAAAAAAAAACATAAACAAGCTGAAAACCTTTATTGCTTTTCTATATTAATAAGCCTCAGCTGTTATTATACATTGAATTGGTTTATTCTTTAAATAAAAAAAAGCTAAACTATTTTAATGTTATACTAAAACTAAAATTAAAGCAATGAAAAAAACCCTTAAATACCCGTAGAAAGAAAAAAAAAACATCCTAAGCACGCAGAATAAAATAAGTGGACTTATCTTTTTTTCTCTGTTTTTACACACAGAAATTTCGTCAGTCTTTAAAACATTTTGCATGTTGTCATATATGATAAATCTCATGACGCTCTGCCTCCGATCACACCGGACACACACACGGTGCATCTGATCAGGGCTAGTGGCACACGAGCTATTTCCGCTCTTAAGCCCGGCTCAATGTAGGCTAATCGCGTTGGCCGTGGAAACCCGTGATAGTTTGTTATTTAATTATGAAGCTGTCGCGATCAAAAGAAAGTAGGTGAGGGGTCGCGTGCACTGCTGCAATGTAACACACTAGACAGTGTACTAAAAAGCTGTTACCTATTTACTCACCGTTTGAAGGTAAACTTTGGATCACTTTGACAGCAGCATTAAACCTCTGCTCATAGACTGGTTTGTTGTCACCCTCCATCATGACAATCTAACCGCTACACCAAGAACGAGATCAAACCTACAAGCAAAGTTACATTTCCTATCAATCGAGTTATGTCATTCGTAATGTTTTATTGCATCCGCCACAATTACAGTAAACCTCACCTGCACCTTACACGTTAATGAGACTGTTTATTATTCCTAAAGAAGTAAATAAAGCCAAAAGCAATCCATTTTGTCTTTACAAATCGTGAAGGACAAGCAAGACATGACTGAAAGTGCAGTGAATACCACTTGATGTAATATTGTATGGATTTAACGTGCATTAGAAACGATCGAAAAGACGTTAAAACAAGCACGAGCATTTTGATACATTACCATTTGCTGCTCTGCTTGAGACTACGACCTCATGAATACGTACCTGACAGACAACATCAGAAAGCCTACTTCATGTGTTTCCTGGGAATTGTAGTTCTTTAAGGGAACAGCGTTGCCGTTAAGTCTTGCAACAACGACATTTAAATCCTACAAATACCATAATTCTTTGTTCACACGCCTAAAGTCCCGGGTAATGTAGTTCCCCGTGGTAAGCTTTCTCAAGGGAGTTTATTACATAAAAACCGTCTCTAACTTCGAAGTTGGGAGTTTCTTAGCAATATTTTGACGCATATGTCTAAAGAAACATATGCGCTAAATAATTTCCTGCGCAGCATGCGAAGAGGCAACACTGTAACACTTGATGGAACGCATTAAAGTGTTCCGTCCGTCGTCACTCAATGTTTTGAAACACTACAACTCCCAACGTTCCATTCGCTCCGCAACAATGTTATCAGCTGTGCTGATAGGTGACGCTGTGGCAAAAATGAGCTGATGATGAAATCTGGCTCATTTCCCAGAATCGGCTCTTTTGAACAGTTCTTTCAACGAAACAATTCTCTGATTCTTTTGCGTCGGTACGCAATGGTGTGTGTCACCGTGCGTCACTTGCACCCTGAGATTCCATGAAATACTCAAATGCAGTCACATATTTTTGTTTTTTTGGTATTTTCTCAAATAATTTAGAGATAAAATGGTAGCATACTTACAGTTAACTAACTCTCATAAGAATCCAAGTACAATATTTAACTAAAATTAATGTAGGCTTCATCTCACGCTTGTGCAGCTTTTAATGTTATTTTAATTATAATGCATGTTAATAAAATATTCACTCCAAAGACGTGTACTACGGTCCTCAGTAAATAATCCGGCTCAATGCGAGTCGAAGATGTCTCGGTTCAATGATTCAGTGAGTCGTTGACTCGTTGAACAATTGATTCATTTTGATATACGAGTCGTTCAGAGCGGTTTTTGCGAGCCGGTTCAATTGATTCGTTACAAAGATTCGACTCAAATGAACGATTCCGACAACATTGGGGCTGAGCTTGAGCTCTCAATCAAATCCCAGAGACGAGGAGTAGGAAGGTCTGTGGAGACATGTAAGATGGCAGAGCTGCAGATGTTACTAGAGGAAGAAATTCCAGCCGGTAAACGAGCTCTGGTGGAGAGTTATCAGAACCTTACGAGGGTCGCGGACTACTGCGAGAATAATTATGTTCAGGTAAGCACACGCGTGTTTCTGTGTTCAGCGCTGATCTCCAGCACTGCTGTGGGGGATCGGACAGGAAATATGGTTGTAAAAGGAAAGGCAGGGATGAACTGCTTGTGGGAGATCGTTTTGAGCGGATACAGGTCGATCTTTTGAAAACGCTTGTTTCATTCAAGCGGTTTGTTCATGGTATTTGTGATCGTTACGGGATTTGAGAGTGGTTTACATTGAGGGTGTGTCTGGATACTGTTTAACTTGCACATATGAAGTTTTGGTGAAATTCACCAGAATCGACTCAAACTTCAGAAAGGAGGATGTGAGAATTGCCTGGTCTTCGCTACGAAGCGTTTCTGACCGTCTCAACGAAATACGTTCGGTTCTCTTGAGCACGAAGAGAGAAATAAATTGTGTCATATGAGAGATCAATTAAATGAGCTGAAGTCGTGTTTTAATAAATCACACAGCTTGTCGTGCCTCGTCATATCTGCTTCCTCAAAGCGCTGTTTGCAAACTCACTTTTCTTTTTTACCAGGGTGAAAAAACAAATTGAATTGAAATTTATCTCTTCCCCCTTCAAATATGAAACACATTTTACACACAGCTGTTGTTAATGTCAAATATTTATACGTGCTAGTCATTAATTTGATATATAAATGTGAAAAAATCCACTAATACAAACTATTATTGTAACATCACCCTAATGTTTAGGTGTATAAATATATGTAATATGTGTGTGTAAATTATTTAATTTAATTTCAAGTATATATGATTATTTTCAATATTTTGTAATACTGTTATAATAATAATAATAATGAAAGAATTTGCCTTTATTACATTTTTCAGTAATAATAAATGCTTAAAAATACTGTATTTTATGATAATTATCTTATTATTTGTATCTATGAATGTCGTCTGTATATCACTATAGAATATATATATATCTGAATAGTTGTTTTTTTGCTTGCCACAATTTGCAGTGACCGAACTAATTACTAGAAATGATTGACAGTTAAATGCCCCTCCTCTCAAGACACTTCAGTGCACTCTTGATTTACAGCCTTTAAGGAACATTTCGAAAGAAAGTGAAACGCACTGCAACCAGTGTCAGATGTTTGCAAGCAGCGTTGTATTTAACCCGTCTCTCTAACCTGTATTTCTAAGAAACACCTGCTAGAAGAGCTTAAGATTAAACGGCGGATGAGACCCGCTGCACTGTAATGGCACTATCAAGGTGTGATTACGCTCTAATTCCTTAAGAAAAAAGTTGCTCGACAGGTAGCGCAGCATTTGTTGGCAAAGCGGCCCATCAGGTTTGATGTAAAATGGCAACTCTTTCCTCCACATGACCGAGCACGCATTGAGTCACACCGATACTACAGCAACGACCACAGAAGAAGATGACTCAGATGGGAAGCCAATCACTACGTCTAGCGTTCAGGTCCCGACTTGACAGTGCAGCCTGCAGGCCACCATGTGGCTTTTTCCACCCGGTCTGTTCTTCCTCTACATCATGCCTGAGCGCAGGATGAAGGCACTTCCTGTGAATGAGTGTGTCGCTGTGATGATGCAGCAGCAGCAGATGGTGGGAGTGGGTCTGTGTAACCAGGACAGCCACTGCCCCACTTTCTCATGTTCTCTCTATGTGTTTGAGAGAGGCAGAGAGGCATGTGAAGCATGTAAGGAGTGCCGTGAGGTCGATCGTCTCCTCCAGGGGCAGGACGGGTCACACCGCTGTTTCTAGCATACATGTGGAAATGTTGATTTGTCTCATTCTGGATTGAATCGCAGTTCACATCCAGAGACTTTGCTTTTACCTCAACTGCGAAGGAATAGTTGACTTGCTCATCATCACGCTTTATCAAACCCTTATGACTTTCCTTTTAAAGTGGAACATGAAAGGAGAAGCTAGGCAGAATGGCATTTTCTGTTTTCTATACAATGAAAGTAGACCGTGACTGCTGTCTATTAAACTCCGAAAAGCACCGTATGCATGGCAAAAAGAAGTACCTCTGTGATGGACGAAGTGCTTGATTTCAAGTAGAAACCGTAATACGTTACTTTAGGAAGCATTTGTTTTAAATGTACATCATTTTTACTGAAGTGTTCGAGGATACCTTGTTTATCATTTTCCTAGCCAGCACTTATCGATGCATTTCCATCCACTGTCAGGAAGTTCAATTTTAATAACAAAAAATGATTAAACCTTCCACACATCCGATTTAAACCCCGCTTTAGATTGCTAGATGACGTCATATATCAATTTGCATATTCATTATGTCAGTGTGTCATATTCTCTTGCTTCTCTGTAGTCACATAATGTAATTCAATGCACCCTAATTCTCAATCTAACTGTTTTCACTGATGTGTTTAATGGTTTCTGTTGTAAGAAAAATGGAATCAATTTGAAATAGTGACTGAAATGCAGGTCATTATAAGGCCTACTGAACTAGCTCTACCTTACAAGATGTTAATCTAGATTAAAATCCCTATTTCTTAATCGTTTATAATTATATTTTTAATTCATAATAATGAAACCAAGTACACATAAGATATAGACAATGGCTATGCTGTGATTTGGGCTATATTATTATTATAATTATTATTATAATATCTATTTGAACTGAAAGCCCTTCTCCTCTCAGCCTCTCGCTGAACAGAACAGACGCAGAGCGAGGTGTGTGTGGGCTCGCGCTAGCGCGGCAGCACCGGAGACTCGCTGAGGTTTGTCCAAGAATTCTCTAGATTTGTCGCTAGTCGCTTTTAGAGTAAAATATCGCCAAGGGGACCTGAATAGTCGCTAAATATAGTAGGGGTGTGCTCAAAATATCGATTCTTAGATACATACCGATATAATAAAAAAAGATACAGTATCGACATTCTAGCCCTTGTTAACGATACTCTGCCCAGCCATCGCAGCGGCGCCTGCGAGTTTAAAAAAACTCATGGAAAATGTCGAAGATTTTAGAAGCGCCGTTGTCCCTAAAGGCAGATGTTTGGACGCATTTTGGTTTTAAAGCAAAGGAAGGAAACCAAGGGATCGATAAAACAAATGCAATCTGCAAGCATTGCCAGGCTTCTATATGGCTACACCGGTAATACAACTAACCTGCATTTTTATTGTAGCGTATCGTATCATGTCACATTGTATCAAATCGTATCGAGACAGCTCTGTATCGAGGTACGTATCGAATCGTGACCTGTGTATCGAGGTATGTATCGTATCTCCACGTTCTCCAAGGTATACAGCCCTAAAATATAGAGACAAAGTAGTTAAGTGGGCAACACTGATCTGTATTGACCACAAACCGCAAGGAATGATGGTGCCGCCTGGGCTGATGGGAATCGTAGTTCCCACTACCTCCCATTCGCCTGAGCAAACCTATTGTTTTATCGAGTCATGCGACCACGGTATTACCGGCAAAAATTTGATATTGTGTTACGATGGTATTTACAAAACGGTTACATCCCTACTAATCGGCCTTGTTTACATCCGGGTGAAAGCATGCGCATGTGCGTAATCTGTGACCGTTTACGCCTAGAGGGAAGCGTACGCCAATATTCTCTGAAATGACGGAAGTCGTAAGTCATAGGAGAAAAACGGTTGAGTGTATGATGTTATTTTTGTTTTCTTTGCGCAACCAAGTATTCTTGTAGCGTTGCAAAACTGAAGTTGATCCACTGATGTCACTTGGACTTTTTTTACTCGTGTTTTTACCATGTTTCTGGATGTGGGATTATTTGAGTTGTGTTGCTGTCTGTGGAGGGTCGGGTGGCTCTCTGATATCATCCGAAATATCTTCATTTGTGTTCCGAAGATCAGCGAAGGTCTTATGGGTTCGGAACGACACGAGACGGTATATTCATGCGCGTCTAGTCAGTAAAGCCGGTCAAACTCCATCAGCTGTTTTCAAACGTAGCTGCCATTAATACACGGAGCCGCAGATCATGAACTGGCCGCACAATATCGCGTTCAGTTTCGCAAATGAATCGTCTGTGGTACTGAACGCGATCATCTTGTTCATGATTTGGAACGAGGAACGGCCCGACACTAAAAGTACTCCATATGATTCACGAGCAGTATTCGAAACGATATAAAGTGTGCAATAACCTCATAACGAACAGGCACAAATGACTGAAATGAGTTGTACATGGAAATGTTCCAAAGTCGCGGCTTGGAGGATCTGCTAAACTTCATCTGTGTTCCAATCAAACGTCCTCAGAGTTTGGAATGTCACGAGAATGACACTTTGGGACACTTATATTGATGGGTTATGGAAATGCAAGGTGCATTCATGTTTTAATGTTTGTTTAAAATACCCCAGAGAGTCCGATTTGCATGTTTGTCCAGCAACTGTTGGCTTCTGACAAGGGTGCATTAATGAACACGAGCCACCTGGCTTAGTGAGAAGGACACAAACGGATCACGCTGTGGACCACCATTGCTATGCGCAAGTTTAGAGAGGAAAGTGTTCTTCTGATAAAAGTGCTGATGTTTCTAACAGTCATTTTTAGATTTTCGGTCTCCTATCCTGTCTTCGGTTTCACTTTGGGGCATGGATTTTCGAGCACGGCCAGCTCAGTGGCACTTGTTAGTCTCTGAGCGTTCTTCCCAAACACTGGCTTCAGCAAACCGAATGCACTGCAGACTAGGATTTTCTATATAATAGGACAAGTGTGAAGAAGATCGCTGCCCACCGTTCCAGCGCGGCTTCTCTGTGGAGGATGTATTGTGTTCAGAACAATAAGTCTGATTTTATTGTGATATGAAAGGCCTACACCAGAACGTCTGAAAGAGACGCTCAGCACTTGACACTGTATGTAATAATACGCTAGATTTTGTTCTAAAGTCACCACCATAATGCTGAGGTGTTTTGTTTGAAATTGACATTAATGAAGTACAAAATCTAAAATGGTGCATTCTTATAAAACAAACTCCAGTGATATTTTGCTCTATTTATTTTTGAACTACTATATTAGTGATAAAATGACCGTTTTTGATAAGTGGTCAACCACTGAAGTGCATTCAGTCAGCGTGCAAAACCATCCTGTGAGAGTATGCCGAGTTCTCACTGATAACAGTTGTAAAATACTTTATAACCAGACTGAGGTCATGTGTGTGTGTGTGTAAGCTTTCCTGATCTAGCTGTTTGTCCTGTGGCCTTCATAGGTGTGGCTTGTTTCTGTTTGAACGAGTCAGTGAGTCTGACTAAGGGTGGTTCCATCTTGGGCAGATTGCTGTATTGCAGGCACAGTCCTTCTCAGCTTAGACTTTACTTTTGCAGAGCTTGTGTATCTATTGTTTTAACAATCTTGTCATTTGATACTTGTTAACAAATGCAAAAGTAAGACGAAAATGCAATCGTGCCATTTCAGCTTGCTTCAGCAAGTTTTTGAACTCTTTTATTGTGCCCTTGATCACTGGAGCAGGTGAGCAGGTTTACTTTGTTAGGAAAGCCTTACATATGGAGCAGATAACAAGGAAGAAGCAGCCTACTTATTAATCTGTAGTTTAGTTTCGCCCATAATCAAAATATCTGTGGGCGTCCACTAGGGCTGGAGATTATCTTCAAAATTTATATAACAATATATATCTTAATTTAGGTGGATATGATATAATTGTCAGATGTGTGTACTAATAAGCTACTACAGTAAGCTACTATAAAACTACACAAAATATATAGGCTAATCTTTCATCTAGGCATGCATTTAAATGTGGTTTTACCATCAGACTACTTTTTGGGGCCACTGTATGCTTAACTTGTGCATGAATGTCATTGAGTGTCGCCATGGAAATGGACACAATACCCGCGG
>JAUMHG010000275.1:100402-121197 GCA_032359395.1 Enteromius anoplus
GAACCAAAACCCCATCCATGAGAGAATGGGGAAAAAAACCTTGGGAGAACCAGGCTTAGTTGGGTCCAGTTCTCCTCGCTATATGGCCGGACGCCCAGCACCTAATTTCCAGTTCAATTCAAATTGTAGCAACACCACCTCCTTTGCGTCCTTTGATATGCTGGTTTACTCGAGGGAAACGGTAAAATGCACGTTAAGTGACTCTCAGAGCAGTTCTGGAGATGCTGTTTATGTATTTATGTCTTCATTGAGACGGCAGATGCTAAAATCATCGCCAGCGTCACACGCTTGTAGTAAACAAAACTTCACGTCTCGGCCATCCATTTTTTAACACAAAGACGCACAGAAGATACAGGATTCATATTTGAATCGACTTTTGCGACTTAGTATTTACAGATACTAGTTCATATTTCAAAATTCATTTATCAAATCCAGTGACTTGACCATTGCTTTGTTTACTGTGACAACTTGGCTGTGTTTTCCCCAGTCTAATTGAACAACTTCTAGCTCCTAGAAGTTACGTTTAAACCAGGCAGATAGGAGTGATTTCAGATCCAGTTGTTTTATGTATGAGACAGTTTGTAGGAGGTAGCAGTTTGTGAGACTGTTGAAATAAACGCTGTTGTTGTGAAAATGTGCATTAAGGTGTTTTTTCTGACCCTGACCTGCAGGCACAGGATAAGAGGAAAGCCTTGGAGGAGACCAAAGCCTACACCACCCAGTCTCTGGCAAGCGTGGCCTATCAGATCAATGCCTTAGCCAACAATGTCCTGCAGTTGTTGGACATCCAGGCCTCGCAGCTGCGTAGGATGGAGTCCTCCATCAACCACATATCTCAGGTCAGATGCGTTCGCTTTTTAATCTCTCTCTCCATGTCATTTCCCTTGCTTTGTCCTTGTCTGTCTAGAGATTTCATTAGTCGGTTCTTTTCTTTAGAGACTGTCTCCATGTGAATGAATGTCTGTCTCTCACAGTGACCGACTAGTTAATATCTGTCTTGTTTTCGGGTCAGCCCTTTTGTCCCCCGTTTCTCTTTCCTCCTTGCATATCCGTCTCTATGTTTAATTTGGTCTTCATGGAAATGGAAAACTCTCCCATGGAGTTCTTGTGCAAACCTTACCGCTTTCTTCAGTCAAACCCACTAGTCGCTGGTGCCATTAAACTTATGGTCCATACAGTAAGTCAGCTGTGCTACGTGACACTAGATAACTGTGTAATTTGTTCTTATGCTATTGGAGAAGTTTTGCTCATCTGCTTTCTCTGAGATGCAGGTAATTTATCATGTATGAAAATGTGTATATTATGTGGCTATAATCATTGATATTTACTGCCACAATTGTAATTTTTCTTCGAATTGACACATTGGTTGGAATCGGTGCTCTATTCTCATGTTTTATGCAATATTCCAGTTTTCCGCATACGTTTATTTTTAATCTTTGCATGGAAAACCTTGCTATTTTGAACAATACCTTCAACCATCTAGAGATTCTCAGAATTAGATCCCTTATTCAACAAAGTTCTGTCTTTCTTACCCTTGTAGGAGAAATACTTCCCTCAGTGAAGCAATAGCCTCAGAATTACAAGACATGATGATTTAATCTGCCAATCACATTAGAGCTTTAATCGGCAGATGTCGATGGGATTAACGGGCGTACAGTGGAGCGTGTTTTCAAGTCTCGTCTCCATTCATATGCGTGTCTGGGAATGACAGTGGGCTTTATGAATGGCTCTAAGACGGGCTCATTAAGATGGTCAACAGAGGTCTGTTCTCTCTTCTCACAGCCTCTGCTTACAGTGTCAATCATGATTCTCTCCAAAGATGGAGATGTAGGATGGAATAATAGGATGGTTATGTTAAAGACAGGGTGCTGGCTGTGAGCTGGATTTCTGTAATAGCATGTTGTACTAAAGGTGGGGGGAAAAGTTGCACTGATGCATCGGTATCTGAATCACTCCACACAAAAAAAACAGAGGTTGAGTGCCATGCTTTTCTTGCTGACAATTCCACGCACAAAAAACCCTCAAGCAAGTATCTAGTATCAGTTTTTATTGCACAGGATTTGTGCCCCATTCCATCATGCATCATTCTCCATTACTACTGCACGCTATGTAACTGGCAGATTGTGTTTGGTTTATCTTCAGTTGAGCAAAATTCAGGTGTCCAGTTCTGTTGCTAGAGGTCCACCAATCAGCAGAGTTTAGTTATGTCCTCAGACGCACCTGACCCAGCCAAACAAGGTCTTCAAAATAACTAGAAACATCTGGGTAGGACGGTGGCCCTTCAGGAGCAGAATTGTCATGGTTTAAGAGACCCAATTTAAGACAAAATGTTTCTCAAAAAGACTCTCTGTCTGTAAGAAACATCTAGTCATCTCCGTAAATAGTAGTAGCTCCTTAAACAAACCGTAATCCTGTAGCTTTTGCCGCAGATCAGTCATGACTGCTCTATTCCACTGGAAGGTGACTAATGGCTATAAAGTGGCTCTAATCTTTCGGCAGAGGCACACCCAGAGCTTTACAGCATTTCTCGCTGTTCCCTCTTCCTCCTCCTGCCTATTAGACAGATCGCACTGCCAGCATGTGGCCAAATTAGATTAGAACATCAGTGCAGCAGACTAATGGGCCAGCAAGCCAGGCCTGGAGTTCACTGTTTTTATCACAGCTCCCAACTGGATGTTTTGAGTCATGTTATCACGGATATGTCGTGTTGGATCTGGCCCTGACCCTGAGCGTGGGAGGCTGAAGTGCTGCTACCTAGACCATTGCGTGAAGTGGCTGCTAAGAGACTGCGAACAGTCAGCGCTTTGTCTGGCCGGCTGAAGACTTGGCAGAACGCGAGGAGTCTCGTTTTGCTGTTTTCCCTCTTCATAGCTTCGAGTAAATCCGTGTCTGTCTGTTGCATCTCTGATGAGCTACAAAGGTAATTAATTAAAGTGCAGGGTGCTTTGAAATGATTCCATGCATATCCCATCAGCGTCTATAGTCTCCCGTCAACTTAGGTTCCTCTCAGGGTACATGATGTCGACATGACATCCAAATTGACCCCTGTCTTAATGCATGTTCCCTGTTTGCACGATTAATCAGTAGCAATCTTTCTAAAGGAAAAAGTTGCGTCATTGTCATGTTTCATCAGAAATGAAGTTACGGGCTCATTGTCTGCACAACCATTTTCAGTCTCAAAGAGTTTCTGTTATGCTGCCTTCCAGACCAGCTTATTTGAGTCCAAGACTAGGACGATTCCAAGTCGAGACCTGAAGAGGGTCTGAATGATTCAGACAGTTTGGGGTGAATGAAGCTTGGTTTTACATCAGTGTCAAGCGAAGCTCCGCAGACCATAAAACCTATCTGCAGCATCTCAAGTCTAAATCCAAATGCTCTCAAGTCCATGACAACTCCAAAACCATAACTATATGGTCTTGGACTCCAGACCTGTGTCCAGTATCAAGGATTACTCAACTTCAACCATTTCCTGTTTTCCACTAAAGTTGGGTTGGATTGGTCTTTCCCACCTTTAAAAGTTTAATGTCTATCCATGAGTATTTTTTCAATCACTAAGTGCGATAATTCCATGTTCTGCATTTTTTGTTACGCTGTGGAATAATGAGCTTAAAGCTCTGTTTTGTGCAATGTCTTTATTCGCTTTTACCAAAGTGCAAGTTGAATTAATGGGACTACACGCAGGGAGGTTCTGTGCATGTGAAATGCTTATAGTTAGCCTTGCACTTTGAGTTGGCAAGACAGACTCCAAATTCTTTCTGTCTCTGTCTTCATCTCTCCTGACGTCTCCCTTGGTGTGATCTTGGCAGATGAGTTTCACACAAACAGGAAATGGAGCTCTAGATATAAGATTGTAGGAAAGACCTGCCTCCTCTGTGTTTCCTGACCATCAAGTATATCCAAAATGTGTCATTTTGGAACAACTAATAGGTTACACAGGGGCCATCGTTCACTGCATCTCCATTGGAACATGTTTCCCACACATCCTACAAGTCTCTGAAACGTCTTATCGTAATCGTTAGAGATACAGAGAGCAATTCTATAACTGTCCAATGCTTTTCCCAGTGGAATGACTCCAATCCATTTGGCAAAGCAAGCACAAAAAAAAGTTCCATGCGTTGGGGTGCTTTTTATGCATCCACGTAAAATGATGTTGACTGCAGTGATTTGATTCTGGAATGGAAGCCTCTCGTGCAAATTAGCAGACAAATCATAAGACCATTGCAAAATAGAAGAAAAGAGAGCGATAGATTATCGCTAGCTAGATGGATACTGAACAAGTGAGTGATGAAGCACTTTTTAAAGCACCTTCAACTAAAAGAAAGAGACCTAAATCGTCTGCCGTTAAAGAGACCGCTAAGCAGGTGGCAGATATAGAGTTTGAATGAATGCAGCACGGATAGTGATGGGGCTGACGTTAAGAGTAGGCAAAATCAACGTTGTGCCTACAACTTGGACAAGATAACGTCTTTTTTGCAAAAGACCGAGAACATGAAAAATGTGTTTTTGGGCAGTGATTTCAACTGTGCTCAAATGATGGTATAGACAGGAACCACATGGAACCTAGTCATGTTATACGAGAATTCATACTAGAGAAAATATGATTTCTTTGGCAAAACTTGATAGGTTTTATTGTTTAAAACACCATTTTGATATTGTCAATAAATGTGTTATTGCTCCTGTTGGTTTTACCGATCATTGTCTTGTAACATGTCAATTGTTTAAAGCAAATTTAAAGGTTAGGAGTGCATACTGGCACTTCAATAATCAGTTCAGCGATTTCAATTTCAAGGATGCCTTTACTTTTTTTTTTTTTTTTTTTTTTGGAATACCTGTAACTTGCAATGTTTTGAACATCTACGACAATGGTGGGACTATGGAAAGATTGAAACAAAGTCACTTCGCCAGCAATACACTTTCAATATCTCCCAGGTATACCACTCCCTCTATGAGAAAGCTTGAGTTGGTAGTATTGAATTTACAGGAATGAAGAATTCTACTGGAGAACAACAAATCTCTTTTATTCCTCAACCTCACTCATGTTATTCAATCAATTGTGTCCAACTGGACACGATAACCTTGTGCGTTTGAATTATTTTCACACTGAAGCAACAAGAGATTACATTTGTCTCAGCAGATTGCACAAGTCTTAGCTCTTCGCTGTTGGAAAGCTCTAATCCTTCTTATCAGAATATTATGTTAAATCATTTTTTAAATTTTTTTATATAGTAATCAAATTTTAGATACACATAGTCCACATGAAGTCCCTTTTTATTACACCTGATAGGATTTTGCACTTATCTTTCTTGTACGTACTTAGATGTTTCTTCAACTTTGTTGCACATGAGGTCGAATTGATCTTTTTTTTGTGTGTGTGTGTGTGAAATGCAACCATATACTCTTTTTCAATCGATTTCTGCAAGGGCTCCGTTTTGTAGAGGTTGGCCCCTCATTCGTATTACTTACAGCAAGCGTTCATCTGGCTCGCTGTAGAGATAGCAGCCCTCAGATGCTCGCGGTCACCCTGTCGGAGAGAAGCCAAAGCCAGATGGATCATAACACAGCCGTAAATCTGTGAAGGGAGCGCCGGTCCTCACCCTTCAGCTGTGCTCGTAATGTTGTTAGTGAGCTGCAATCTAAACGAACCAAACTGCGTCCTCACTTTTAATCACCAAGTGTTTCCGTTTAGTGCTGGATATGCGACAAAGAGCAGTGCCACATGGGTTTTCTCCTGCGTTGAATTGGGTTATTTGCTACAAATGATGAATCACATGTTATTAAGCCTGTTGGGGAGGCTTTAGTTGTTACAGTAAAGAATAATAAGAAAAAAAACATCAGGGTGTGGTTTGTTTCTCATTTCAGAAAAAAAATTGTGTGGTTTTGTGCTATTATTAAATACGGGCATAGAAGTCGTATTGACATAACCACATGAAGTGTTTTTTGTGTGTTGTTCAGGGTGTGTGCTACAGGCCACTGATGTGTGCAACGCTTCTGTCTGTTTGTGCATAGCTGGCTTTTCCGGAAGCTATGCCACTCCTGGGTTCGCTTCGTTAAACTGCTGAAACAGCCGGATTTGCAAATGCTGAAGTGAAACTGTCTGTCTGATCAATGCATCTCTCATTTTCCTGATTATTTTCCACTGTGCAATTGGAAATTTTTTTCTTCTTCTTTTTTTTTTCCCTTGAAGTCACATGAAACAAATACGAATACAAAAAGAATGATTCTACAATTTTTTTCTTTTTGTCAGGAAAGCAATTGAGTCTTCAGAAGTCTTCACCTAGTAATGACTGAAGTGTTGACAGCGGCTGCTTAAAATGCTTGTAAATGCTTGCTGTAAATAGCCCACAGCCATGATATTATTGCATGTACTATGTCAGGTTAAATGTTCTGAATGCTCAGTTATTAATGTCAACACGCTCTTATTTAGAAGTGCTTCACGTATATTCTGTCATGAAACCTAGTACAACAGTTTCCATTTCAGCATCTTTATATACAGTGAGTACGGAAAGTATTCAGACCCCATTCAATTTTTCAGTCTTTGTTGTAGTGCTGCACGATTAATCATATCACAGTCGCGATGTCTGCCTGTGCGATTACATTACAGCAAATGTTACGATTTATATTAAATAAACAATTTATTCGTGCACGTAACAAGACTTTGATTCTTGCGTTCACGTCGACGCGAATGAAGCGTTAAGCACGAGTCATTTACATGTTAAGTCAATGCCAAGACGCAAATAGACATCCTGCAGCAGGGTTCGTGTGAATTAAGAGGTGCGTTAAACACACCGGTTTTACACCGCACGCATAAGCAGCGTGGAAGCGGCACGTATGCAGGGCATGATCAGCGCGCCTCGATTGTGCTTTCATACTGGCAGCGTTTGTCACGCGCAGCTGGTACTGCAGGAGGCTATAGACAAGCATTTTTCTGTCGTATTTTCCAGCTTTCTTCTCCGAACATGTGCCGTGTGCTTTTATTTGTAATTTTTCTGAACCTGCTGATTAATTAATTTTAACTAATTAATTTTATTTTAATGTTAATTGAATGTAATTTAATTCAGTAATGTAAAGATGTTACTGTTAAATTAAATACTGTTTAATTTTGTATTATTTAGTTTTAATTAGTTGTTGTTAGATTGCACTGTATACTGTGTCTCAGTTGAGAAATACAGATCTCAGCATTATTAGTCATCTGTGTGTGCATTTTAAGTCAAACCACTTATATATTGTATCGTATCGCAATTTTGACCTTAATAATAGCAATCGCACATTTTTCCCAAATCTTGCAGCCCTAATAAGACCTTACAGCTCACAATGTCAGAGCAAATGAGAATCACGAGGTCAAAGGAACGGCCTGAAGAGCTCAGAGACAGAATCGTGGCAAGGCACAGATCTAGCCAAGGTTACAAAAACATTTCTGCTGCGTCTCAGGTTCCTAAGAGCACAGTGCCCTCCATAATCCCTAAATGGAAGATGTTTGGGACGACTAGAACCCTTCCTAGAGCTGGCTGTCCGGCCAAACTGAGCTATCGGGGGAGAAGAGTCTTGGTGAGAGAGGTAAAGAAGAACCCAAAGATCACTGTGGCTGAGCGCCAGAGATGCAGTCGGGAGATGGAGAAAGTTGTAGAAAGTCATCCATCACTGCAGTCCTCCACCAGTCTGGACTTTATGGCAGTGGCCCGACAGAAGCCTCTCCTCAGTGCAAGACACATGAAAGCCTGTATGGAGTTTGCTAAAAAAACACCTGAAGGACTCGAAGATGGTGAGAAATAAGATTCTCTGGTCTGATGAGACCAAGATAGAACTTTTTGGCCTTAATTCTAAGCAGTATGTGTGGAGAAAACCAGACACTGCTCATCGACTGTCCAATACAGTCCCAATAGTGAAGCATGGAGGTGGAGCATCATGCTGTGGGGGTGTTTTTCAGCCGCAGGACCTCAGACGGGGCCTTCTTGTGAAGTTCACTCTCGATGCTCGTGTTGAAATTGTGTAGTCACATACAGACTGTCTTATGCTTACTGCAGAAAACATAAAGCACTTTCTTAGAATGCTCAATTCCGATTGGCTGGCTGCGTAAAGCGTGCTGGAGTCTGGTGCAACAAAGATAATTTTCTCCAGAAAAAGATTTACACAGAAATGTATCTGCTCGGATTTGAGGGCCAACAAACACTTCAATAGAAGAAATGGCAGAAAGATTTTCAAGAGTTCTAAGAACAAAGTCAACTAGATGTTACTGACATTTTGCTCTTGTAGTTATATTTGGTTGCAGATTTAAATATCAAGTAAAAAAAAAAGTACTTTGGTTGGTCCTTTCACACATTAATCGGCGTCAGTGGTTATTGGCCTGAATAAGCTGTAATGTGGACCAGACTTCGTGCCAGCTCTCAAAAGTCTGGCTTCAGAAGACTATAGAGCAGATGCAGTCTTACCAAACTCAGATGACCTGCTGTGATTTGTAATGAATTAGATCCACATGCTGATTAGCAATGTGTGAAAGCCATTTAGGGCTCAGGGGATGACTGAGAACGTGATGGAGTGTACATGTGATCTGTTTTGGCAGCAGAGTTGGCCTTCAACATATGATGTTGAAATACTCCCAGTTTGAAAGCAGATGAGTCATTTCGCTCAACCCTAACCCTCGACAATCAGGAGAAAGCTCTTGCATCCGAAACAATGGCATTTGATAAAGTTGGACTGGCACGCATTGTGCAATTTGTAGCAACTCATTTCAGCACGTCTATTTTTCAGCTCACAGGAAGGAGATGAAGTCAGTTTGCGCTGCCCTCCCACTTCCCCAACGCCAGCTGCACTGCTGATTGTGAGAGTTCAGCTCGCTCCCAAAACGAACAGCACTTCTCTAAAGTTGACATCTTTTCTTTTATGATTCTTCTTAGGTTTTCTATTTTCATCAGTATCATTATTGTATTGTCAGTATAAAACATTCTAATCTAGTGCTGAAAATATGCATTGATTCAAATACAAAATATACACAAATACAGCTGAATTTAGTACTTTTTAAGGTTTATTATGATACAGCACATACTGAGATTTACTATTAACTCATTCAAGCTAAAATGCTAACGACATTGAATAATACATTTGAATTATGTTAAGACTCAAGCTCTTCTTTTTCTTATTGGTATTTGTAAACAGGAGTTTTTTTTGCGCTAAATTATAAGCCTGGCTTCAGATGCTTTCACTTTCAAACTTGCGATCTTGTCGTCATGTTTTACAAGAAAAGATAATTGTCTGGAAAGAGAGAAAGAACGAACTATACTGGCTGTCGGCGCGTGACAGGACTTGCATGTTTTCCCATAAGATTACCAACATTACAAAAAAAAAAAAAAAATTTGTATTTATTACGCAAGTGCAAGTACTTTTCACAACATTTTAGTTTTCGTGGCAATTCATTTTTTTCGTTCCACAGCTGTGTGTGTAAATCAAGGGCTTCTGTATCAAATATTACATCAGTGGTGCATCAGTGTGCCAGCGTCTTTTGAGATGACTAAGGAGAAAGATTCATCTGCTTTAAAAGAAGAGCGCAGTGCAGAAGATAAATAGGAGCCGGAGCTGCTCTGACTCCACATCTTTGAGAAATGAATGGGATCCTCTGTGTGTCTGTGCCGCAGACACTGCCCGTCCTTTCATCTCTGACAGGAGGCCTGCCGCATCTGCTCTGAGAGTGCCAGAGAGAGTACTGTTCCCTCTGACAGCACTGCATGGAAAGAGAGGCTTCAGATCAGGCAGTAAACATTTTAATTGGTGCTGTATGGTGTGTTACTGGGAAACGTGTTGCCCATGAAGCCTAATTGAGGAATCAGTAAAACTGAGTCTTTATGGGAAGCGGAAACCTCAGTACTAGCGAGTGCAAGCTATGCAGAGCCATTCAGAGTTCACTGTGTCAGCCTTTTGTTCCAGTGATTTTGACCTTTTGGATAGATTTCACTGTGGATAGGCTGAATCAATTAAAAGCTAATCTGCATATATATTTTTAAGATATTCATCAAACTTATAATGTGTAATGGCTTAGTAACTCGGTCGTGGCAAATTGCAAAGTACTATCACTCCTACTAATTTATTGTTTTTTTTTTTTCCATGTATCATGTATTGGGAATATTGCTTACTGGAAAAATAGTTGACAATAAATATGCATTTATGAAATTCTCAGTTTTAGTCGTGCATCATGTTGTAGAAATATGTCCCGAAATGGCTGCAGAGGCTGAGAGTTTGAGGCTCAGCAGTTTTTATTGAGCCTAAAATAAGGATTTTATCACTTTATAGTGCATCCTAATACTGGGGAACCTTTAAGGTGTAGTACAGGTAGACTAAATGACACACGTCACAGCCTAGTTGTCTGAGAAACAGTAGCAGCCTGCAGTTTTATGCACCATTAGGGTTTGTTTTTTTTAATGGTGCATCTTTAAGGTCGAAAGTGTTTCACTTCTTCACAGTCTCCTTTAAAAACAGCTGGAGTTGTCTCGCGCAGCAGGGTACAGACACATCGCCAAAAAGTATGCTTCAGTATCTGACATTTAAAACTGCACACCGCTTTCAACATCATCACACTTTTTTCACATTAGGGGTCTGGTTTGAAACAGCGGTGCCACTCAATTGTTTTTATGAAAACTGTGATTTTAGTAGTTTTACTTGAATGAAAAGCATTTACATAAAGTATGTAAATTGTTAATTCTTCTGTCTTTACTGTTACTAATAAATTTACTAGTGATTACTAGTGTATTTGTGTGTGTGTGTGTGTGTGTCTTTACATTTCTTTAAAAACAAATCATACTTAGCCCAGAGTACTAAAAAACTAAAGATACTAAAAACATGTTAAGATCATGACCAGCATGTGATAATCAGACTGGATTCTTGTCATCACCCTCTTTTTATGCTCGTTTTAACCAAATGACAGTGACTTTAACAGTAAAAATCTGTGAAAATGCTACAGTTAAAAAACTTTAAATGGTAAATTCCTGTAAAATATCCCTGCATTGCATTTAAAATTTAGTCTAAATTTGATGATCTTTTGTTGAAATAACTAGTTTCTTCTTCGTTTTTTTTTTCTAATCAGTTGTGTTTATTGGGGTTGTACTGAATGTTACACGTAATTTGGTGCTTTGTGTATTTCAAAGGTACAAAACAGATTTCAGTACTTTAATAGGTTTATATATTTACATTATATCAGTTAAAGAAATTATGGTATTTAACTGTAAATTAAACATAAAGTGGTAAAACCTAAAATGTTGTTACCGTATTTTTTTACGCTCGAATTCTGGCAATCACAGGTTTTTTACCGTAAATTTTACAGAATGTATTATTTTTTTAGAAAGTAGGGCTGGGCGATGTATATCGAACGATACATTATGCGCATCTCGTCAGTAAAGCCGGTTCTTTGATTAGCGGTAAATCTCAAAAAAACTCAACGCGTAGCTTGTCGGTGATCTACGACTCTGTTCATAAACTGGCGCTGTATTTAAAAACAGCTGACGGAGATTTACCGCTAATCAAAGAACCGGCTTTACTGACGAGATGCGCATAATGCATCGTTCGATTTATATCGCCCAGCCCTACAGTAAAGTATCTCATTTAAAAAAATGAGAGATGGCAGTGCCAAGTTTTAAAAAGATCCCTTAGTTCACAAAAGAAGTGGCTCGGTTGAGGTGGCACACAAGTAATTAGAGAGGAAAGTCATTTTGCAAAGAAATTCTGCGTGAGCGTTCAAACAATGTCATGTGACCTTGCTTTATGGGACGGCAACACCAGTCTAAGCAGAGGACCGATTGTTTTGCACAGCATTTGAAATGTTGTTATGGTCATTCTGAAATGCCTGAGAAAAGTCTGCCATCAAAATATTTCTGTATAATGGCCTCCTATAATGGTCAATCACGACTGCGTTCCCAAACAGCTGGCATTCACCTTGGAACGCAATCACCGCTTCATCTCCTGTTATATTTGAATATTATTACATTCAGTGGCCCTTCCTACGTTTCTTAAAAAGTAATATTTTGCGTTATTTTATCCGGAAGTGATGCATTTGTTCCTTTTGACTCATTTGATGGAAACGGTGCTTGTTTGTAAATGTTTTAAGTGATTTTCCAATTTTGTGCAATTATTAGTAGTTAAATTCGCAACTTATGATGGAAACCCGGCTGCTCTCTCATTTTAGATTTGTCTTTTCTTACATGTTCAATAGACGGTAGACATCCATAAAGAGAAGGTCGCCCGACGAGAGATTGGCATCCTGACAACGAATAAAAACACATCGAGGACTCATAAGATCATCGCTCCGGCCAACATTGAGCGACCGGTGAGGTACATCAGGAAACCCATCGACTACACAGTACTGGATGATGTGGGACACGGAGTTAAGGTAAAAAAGTCTTCTAAAACTCTAAAAACAGGATAGCTTGCTTCTCTGTGTCTTCGTATGTGGCCATATATCTCAGTAAGAGTAGATGCCAGGTTTAGTTTGATTCTCGAGCCTGTTCAGTTTGTCTG
This sequence comes from Enteromius anoplus, assembly GCA_032359395.1. Taxonomy (NCBI): domain Eukaryota; kingdom Metazoa; phylum Chordata; class Actinopteri; order Cypriniformes; family Cyprinidae; genus Enteromius; species Enteromius anoplus. Next base: position 112,898 of record JAUMHG010000275.1, read on the forward strand.
ACTGTGGTGTACCTGGAGTTGATTGCTGCAACTATGAGATTTATTTATTTATTTATTTTTTCTCAATTGTTAGCAGACAATACCGTTGCCTGTGTGAGAACTTTAGTCTTGAATATAGAGCAAGAAGTTTAATGGCAAAATGAACTCTTTGGCACAGATGACGCCTCTTTCTGTTATAGTTTATAGAGGGAGGCAGTGAGTTTTAAACAACCTCCTATTTTAGAAGGAAACAATCTAGCAATGCAGGACACATTTCAGCCCTTACAGTGTGTTGACAGCATGCATCTGTGTTATCTGAAGTGCTGAAATGTACAAACATTCCATCTGTGGTTGATCTGGCTGGATTGTGAGTGTGATGATGGGCATTCACAAAAGATTAGGGTTGTAATGACACCTGTGAGCCAACAGCCAATAGATTATGAGTGTTTATAAGATGAATGCATAATCAATATTAGTGTACGTGCTGTTTACCTTCACTGGGGTTAAAGCTAACTGCTGTTTGTTTGTAGCTTCGGAAATAGTTGCCACTGACAGTAAATCTTTTCAGTGAAACAAACATGTCATTACTGCCTCTTGGGCTCGCCAAAGCTGCATTGATTTGATCAAAAATACACTAGTGCTGCAAGATTAATCATATCGCAATCGCGATGTCAGCCTGTGCGATTACATTACAGCAAATGTTGCGATTATATGAAATAAACAAATGCATTCGTGGACGTAACAAGACATTCATTCTTGCAGTCGCATCAGACGTGAATGAAGCGTTAAGCACGAGTGACTTACATGTTAAGTCAATGCAAAGACCAATTAGACATCCTGCAGCGTGAATGACACAACTTGAGCGTTTCGCATGCAACCTGTGATTCTTGCTGCATCATTTGTGCCGCATTAACCAATCAGAAGCTTGCTTTAGTAGTGACGTGATTTACTAGCAAGCAGAGGCAGAATTCCGAGACTATGGAGGACAAAAGTTAGCCTATTATACCCAAAACGAAAAAAAAAAAATGTTACCTGATGTTTAACCACTACAGAGACTGGAATCGCCTGGCAGAAGTCCCTCCCATGTCAAATTTGTGTTTGTTGTGAAGGGAATTTCACGTGCGAATAAAGCAAGTAAATTTAAAATGTTAAAATAGCGTGATCTATTTGCGCAAGTCGCGTCTGAAGTGAACGCACTATTAGCAAAGACAGATTTGAGAAAATGATTCACACACTGGACAAGAGATACCAAAAGAAATATACAAACTATATGTTAAATCCTGCTTAAATGTAAATCTCAATTTTGACCTTAATAAACGCAATGTGACATTTTTTCCCAAATCGTGCAGCCCTGACTAAAACAGTAATATTGTGAGATGATTACAGTTTAAAACAACTGTTTTGTATTTGAATATATATATTAAAACTGCATTTTCAAGTCTCTTAAATGTGCTAGTTTGCTTTTATATTTTGTTTAAAATAATCTATTTGAAATAGAATTATTTTCACCATCATACATTTCTTAACTGTAATTTTTAATCACTTTAATGCATCCTGTCTTTGTAAAAAGAAATCTGACTCTAAGTTTGACTCCTTTTTATTCAATTGAATTTATTATTTAGGGAAGCTCATGATGCAGTAAGAATATAAAGGTGTGTGTGTATAGTTTACATACATGCACAAATGTCATAATATATTCACCCACCTTTTCCAGACTTACAGTCAGAATTACTTTGAATTATGCATTTCGTCTTCAGAAATTCACATATAATTTATATTATTATATTATATCACATATATCATATCATATCACACCTCACATCACATCACATCTCACATCATATATCACATCATATCACATATCATATCACATCTCATATCACACCTCACATTACATCATATCACACCTCACATCACATTATATCACATCTCACATCACATCTCACATCATATCACATCACAAATCACATCTCATATCACACCTCACATCATATCATATCACATCTTATCACATCTCACATCATATCAAATATCACATCACAAATCACATCTCATATCACACATCACATTATATCACACCTCCCATCACATTATATCACATCTCACATCATCTCACATCTCATATCACATCATCTCACATCTCATATCACATCATCTCACGTCATACCATATCACATCACATATAATATCATATTATATCACATCTCACATCATATCACATCTCATAGCACATCATATCACATCTCATAGCACATCATATCACATCTCATAGCACATCATATCACATATCATATCACATCTTATCACATCTCACATCATATCAAATATCATATCATTCCATATCACATCACAAATCCCATCTCATATCACACATCACATTATATCACACCTCGCATCACATTATATCACATCATATCATCTCACATCATATCACATCTCACATCATCTCACGTCATACCATATCACATCACATCTCACATCATAGCACATCTCATAGCACATCTCATAGCACATCTCATAGCACATCTCATAGCACATCTCATAGCACATCTCATAGCACATCATATCACATATCATATCATATCACATCTTATCACATCTTATCACATCTCACATCATATCAAATATCATATCATACCATATTACATCACAAATCACATCTCATATCACACATCACATTATATCACACCTCCCATCACATTATATCACATCTCACATCATATCATCTCACATCACATATCACATCTCACATCACATCACATCACATCATATCACATCATATCACATCATATCACATCATCTCACATCATACCATATCACACCACATATCATATCACATCTCACATCATATCACATATCACATCACATATCACATCTCATATCACATCATATCATATGTCATATCATATAAGGCCTATATCACACATCATATATCAAATCATTCGATGCATTAAAGAAACCTACCAGCGAAACTACAGTACTTTCTAAAGTTTTAGACACTTTTGTAAAAATGTTTTAAAATGAGAATGCTTTCAAAAATAATGCCATAAATGGATTTAATTTATCAATTAACTTCTATTAACTAAATCAAATAAATATTTGGTATTATAGCTTTTGGTAAAACAGCTTCTGTTCCTTCTGCATATAAATGTATTGCATATTATTACTTTTAAGCGAAGCATTAGTACGTCAAAGGTATATATTAATACCTAGATGTTATATATTACTACCTTTTGAAAAGGTTCTGTTCCAGTGACAGAGTTGTAACTTTTGCCTGAAAGTGTACAGTGTGTTCTGCTGTCACAGAATATCCTGGCAGTGTTTAATTTCACCTTTACACTGTTGCTTTGCTGTCGTTCAGTAAGAGAAGCCATAACCTTGGGTCCCCCCCTGACAGGGGGATTACAGCATCTTCTGCCAAATTGACTGTGTTTGCAAAAGATGAGATTTATTTTCTATGTCAGTTGACACTTAATCTAGTCAGCGGCCACAGGAATGCAGGAGTCCTGTTTTCAAAAGGGTTTTTTACTTCCTTCCCCTGTTCAGGAAAAATATTAGAATCCTTTTCTTTGCCTGCTCGTGTATCTGTTTCAGTGAACATTAAGCGCTTTCGCAGTCTTAAGTGTGGAGGATTTTGGCGCACCCAGAGTGTGATATATTAAGCCGTATTTGTCTGGCTGAGGGAGGATTTTGCTCTCTACTGATTCCACTGGGATCCAAATGAACACCGCATGCATGCTTAATATATGTATTTAAAGAAAAAATAATTATATGTCCTGATTTAAAAGCAAACTAGTCTAACTGAACCTTTATAATATTTTCTGCTGATATTGGTTAACCAACTGGCTTCAGATTTGTCTACAATAGAATACACACGTTGCTACACTAATATAGGACCCTATAAAATACAATTTATTTTTGTCCTAAATTCCATTGTATTTATTTATTTTTCAAATTCTTTGTTTTTCTGTTTTAATTTAAGGATTGTTTTTAAATTAAGTGCTATTAATCTAAAAGCATATCTAATAAATAAAATTCTGTGACTTTATTCAGTAAATTCAATTTTTCTGACTGGATTTTGCTATTCTGTCCACGTTTCCCGCATTGCAGAAACCATAGGGCCCTGCTAATGCTAACGCAAATTATTTATGTATAGATTATTAAATCAAACATTCAATCTATTGGTCTGTTGATCTACCTATTTTTCTTTAGGGTTTTTTTTTTTTATATAGTTAATTTAATATTTATTTTTTGTATTGGGTTATTCAGTTTCTTTGTTTATTATTTGATGTCTTTATTTGGTTGGTCTAATTTGTTTTAAGGTTGTTTCTTATGTGTTTACAAATGTATGCATGTATTTATTTTATAAATACGCTTCATGTCCTGTTTTATTTATTTATATTTTTATTTATTTTGTTTAATTGCATCTAAAATAAAAATAAAAATTACATAATATTTGTGTGTGCTGTATATATATTATGTAAACATAAATGCCCACACAGTATATATTTTGTTTATCAAATATTTACATGTATTTATAAGTAAATATTTATATTCATAAAGTATCATTTATATTTAAAATGTAAACATTTTTTTATTAAATATATGCATGCAAGTTTGTGTCTGTATTTATGCGTAGTAAATATGCACAGTACACACACACACACTTAATTTGTGATACTCTCTTGTTAACTCTGTTTTACGCTGCTGTATATAGTTTCTATTTTCTGCCTACTTAAGTTATGAGCATTGCCCATGGTTACCTTCACTCTCATTACTCATACGGGGCAGGACATTAATAATGCCACAATTTGCATGTGTTGCAGAACAGTCACTGTACACACAGCCAATGGTTATGATAAGAGACCTTTGTCTCCACAGGTTGTGGTTGCTTTCACAGAGAAGCTTGTGTTATTTTTGCCACGTGTCCTGTGTGCGGCAGACAAAAGCAAGTGCTTTTTGTAATTATTAATTTATTGCCAATCACATAGATTGTACAAACACACACTACAAGTCGGACCCAAATAACGTCAAAAAAGAGACCTGATATAAATGTCTGCTTCAGACCACTCAATCAACACAAGTGTGAAAACGGCCACTTTGTCAGGAAAAGCATTTTAACATCAGCGCTCTCAGCTTTAGTGAAATGTAGGTTTCGAGATTTTGAAGTGCTCTGAACTGAGACATGCCGGTTTTTTGACATGCCTGTCTTTCTCTCCCTCCTTTTGTCTTTCTTTTTTGTTCTATAAACCCCTCTATTTCTTCTGCCCACGCTAGTGGCTTAAAGCCAAGGTAAGTGTACTTGTCCCATGACCCCTCCAATACTGATCAACTGATTCAATGTGATACATATTCATATCCCTGTGTTCATCCCTCCCTCATAACCTCATCATGTGCAGTAGTTGTAGATCAATCCCATTGCAAAGTGATCTGTAATAGCCTTATTATGGAAAGGTTATTACACGTTTTAACACTAAATCAAGTACATATGCAACTGAAACAAGCAGATGCCTATGTAATTGAATTTTGGCCTGCCAGACAATTTTAGTTTTTTGTACAAAGTTATCAGTTCTGTTGCTTGTTTGCACTTTATCTTTACGGTTGTTTTTCTTATATACTGTATGATGAAGTGATCGACTGATATCGACGTTAATTGGAAAGTTTTGTTTTTTGAGTAAATATTATGTAATATTTTTCAGTTACATAATTACACACAGCCTTGATGTGCATACAGTACTATTTGTGATTTGATTGATTGGAATTTTTATTCATACGCTTACAAAAGTTTCGCGAATGAAGCCCATTCTTTGCAGTAGCAAACTGCACGTTTGGTTGAAGTGTTTAGTTTTGTCTGGTAAAGCCCTCTTCTCATCTCTCATGTCTTTAGTTGTATTGATATAATCTGATAGCTGGGCTCTGTTCAAATAATTAAACGGATGTTTTGCTTGTCCAATCAGCAACACGGCAACAATCAGTCAGTCAGAGGAGGAACTCTCTCCAGGACCAATCCCCCAACGCAGAAACCTCCTAGCCCACCCTTGGCAGGACGAGGCACTCTTGGGTAAGACGTGATTTTTATAGTCAACTTCAGAAAATTGTATGACACTGTAGAAGTTTTCAGTACCAAAGCCACAAATAATATATTTTAATTATTGTTTCTAATTTCCTAATCTTTTTTTTTTTTATGCATATACAGGCGTAACACTCCTTACAAAACACTTGAGCCGGTCAAACCTCCAACAGTGCCCAACGATTACATGACGAGTCCAGCTCGCTTGGGCAGCCAACACAGTCCAGGACGCACTGCGTCTCTCAGCCAGAGACCGAGAACCCACAGGTAACCGAAGAATAACATTTAAGTTTAATTAATTTATTTAAAGATTACTTTAGTACTATTATTATTTAGTACTATTATACAATCTATTATTATTATTTACTGTTTATTTATTTTTTAATGGTTGGTATGGTTAAGCAATATTATGTATTATTAATATTATTATTATTATTATTATTATTATAGTACAACATTTATTTTACATTTTAGATCATTTATTTGTTACAATATTTATGTATGTAATGTTGTGGTACATTGTTAATACTTTGTAGTTTATGTTATGATTATTACTATAAATAAACATAAATACAATAAAATAAACAAACAATAAAAAAATGTTTTGGTATAATAATAATAATAATAGTATTATTATTAGTGCTGTTAATAATCAAACTTGTTTAATTTGAGTAATTTTGTGTGCATTATTTGCCATTGTGTCCACATAGATGAAACCTTGCATATGTTAAACATTTTTACTAATGAATCAGATGCTATTTTCTCTCTTAATTTGGTCTTTTTCCACTTCTTTTCTCCCACGCTTTTCCATCTGCCTTCACAGTTTAGTTTCTTAATGTCGTCTGGGGGGATCTTACAGTTTCATTTGTGCTCTTTGTGTTGTTTAAATGACATACCTAAATGTTCCTATCCTGCTGTTTGTACTGTTCACACCCACACATCTAACATCTGTAAATAATGTCATCACACCAACCCACTCCTCAACCGCCCTCCGGACCAGAGGGAATAATCCTCATCCAAGCCTACTAAACACAATCAGGACTGCAGTGCTACATGCAGAAAATGAATTGGCCTCATTAGTTGATGCTGGATATGATGTCATAAATAATACACAACTTTGCATTTGTGTAAAAGGTACCGCCACACGCCAGCTCTTGTGAGAGTGGCCTCCTGAATCCATACTGCTAGCCTGAGAACGTCATTCCAAACCTTTCTTTCTCGAACACAGCACAACTAGGGAAGCTTTCTGTCCATCAAAGAATCCTGAAAATGTTAAGACAATCCTAAAAATAAAAGATTTTTTATTGTCAAAGCGTTCAACATGAATAATAAGAAGAATTCTTTCTTTTCTTTGCAGCCAATTAGCATATTAGAATATTTTCTAAAAGGTCATGTGACACGGAAGCCTTTTGTAAGTGATACTGATTTTAATATATTCAAATATAAAGGTTGTAGAATTTCTATTTCACTGTTTTTAGACAAATAAATGCAGCCTAGTAAGCTTCAAAATATTAAAAACATTATTTAAAAGAATAATAAACATCATGACAAGCTCAGTTTATAGTTTCATGAAAAATAATGGCGTAATAGAAGAGAGATTCATTGTTTTAACTTTTAATAAATAGTTTTGTTGGCATTTTGTAAAAGCTGCTTTGAGTACTGACATGTAGCTGACGGTCTTTAAGATGCACATCTTATGTGTAATTAAGATGAAGTATGACTCCATGTCTGCACCTGAGCCATTATCCGCTTTCTCTGCTGCTTATTCAGCTCTTTTTATGCTGTCTTCATCTGAACCAGCTTGAGCTCTTTAGGTCCATGATGCATTATGGGTTATGGCAGTGTCGGTGAACCATTTTTGTTTCTTTAAGGTTAAATTTATAGATGGGATTTAGCATAAGTCTTAAAAGTTAGTCAGCTAAATTTTTCTTTAAGACTGGTCACAGTTTTTTTTTAATTCATTTACATAAAAATGTAGATCAGGCTAAGTTGAATCCAAGAAACAAAACAGATGACTAACCGCTAGTTGATCAGACTAGCTCTTAAGACACTCGCTGTGTCCGAAATCGCTTACTTCCCTACTTTATAGTACGTGAAACACAGCATGCGAGGCGAGTAGTATTTCTGCATTCATAGTATCCGAAATTCAGTAGGTGAGAAGTACCCGGTTGACCTACTGCTTCCAGCCGAATTCTATAGTAGGCATACCATGAACACTTTCCTATCCCATGAGGCTCCGGGAGAGGAGGCG
>JAUMHG010000276.1:4261-23921 GCA_032359395.1 Enteromius anoplus
GCGAGTTCCCATATGTAACGTCTCCGTTCCCTCCTTCAGGGAACGTGGGTTACAATAGTAACCTAGACGTTTTGTGTGTTAATTCATGTCTTTTTATTAAAAAAAAAAAAAAGTCCAGATGTTATGAACCGAGGAGATAGTGTATCTTATGGATATCATTAAAATAATAAATAAATAAACATTATTTTTAATGCTCAAAACAATTTAAAGATATCAAAAACAACATTTTTTTTTGTCTTTTTTCTCTGGTCTTAAGAGGATAGTCCCTGTAATCACAAAAGGGGGTCTTCCACTCAGCCGAAATGAACTGATTGACAGCTGACCTGACCTATAATCAGAGCAGGAAGTCTTGTTATAAAAGTCGTGGAAATTTCTGTGGTCAACTATAATTAGGCCCAGCACCCCAAAGCAGGTACGAAGAAACGCAGGAGCAACGCATTATGGGACAGCTTGTGACTGTCACTCAGTACGAGTTGTTACTGTATGTGCCTGCACTTACTAACACAAACACACATACACACACACTCCCAATCCCTCAGGCTGCTAAAATTGAATCTCAAGTTGTGTCCTATTTCGGTTGAAGAACAGGTGATCCTCTTGGCAAACACACTTTCTCCTGCTTTCCTTCCCTCCTGTGGCAGTTAATGAATGTACCGATAACATAGTTTTCCAAGTAAAGGAACGAGGGCTTGTGGCGGAGAACGGAGCGCTACTTGATTAGCATTGTTTCTGCGGTGCACGTCTGGGTTAAACGAGAACGACATGTTTTCCTCTTTTATTCAAGACATTTGTCTTTGCTATTGTTTGCTGGCTTACTTCATCTCATCTGAGAGCTGGGTAATTACGGCCGAGTTTTTGTTTACGGATACTCTGCGTATAGCCGAATGAATGCAAAGCTGTCCGTCTTGGGTGATTGGGATTGTTGAAAAACGCTTGGATGGTTCGGAAATATCCACTCAAATTAGGCAAATCCTTTCACCTCTCTCGCTTGTCATATGGTATGACTTGTTTGAAATAGGGAAAGCGTTAAAAACTAAATAAAAAACTAATATTTGAGCATTAAAAATGGACAGAGAGTGATAAACTTACACACAGACGGGCAAAACAAACACAAATGCATGTATTTTCCCTATGCACGTGAACTGGGCACCTGTGAGTCTTTCTGTTGTCCGTGAAAGAACATTTACATGGCTGTCTATTACTATGCAAATCAGTCTGGACTCGTATAGGCACGTAAAAAAACTCTGAAAATCCCACAATGTGTTCTTTGTTTTGTTCCTTCATTTGTTTATGTTCTTAATGGGGCCATTGAAGACTGCGGACAACACCAGCGATGTCACAATCATTAAAGCTAAAGAGTTACTCACTTGCTTGACTAGAAACATTTATTATATGAGTCTCTGTACTTTGACGTAACGCTGCAAGTATTATTGTCGACCACAAACAAAATACTTTCCTTTTTCAGTCATTAAAGTGTTGAGTTCCTGACTGACAGTGATATTATTGTCTTGGAACAAGTCCTAAGTAAATACTTTCCAGCAATTTGTAAATTATTTCTATAATTATGTGGGGGCGGTCGATGTGTATGGACAAATTTCAGAGGCACTTATCATTAAATAAGAACATGTTTTACTATAAAGCCAAACTCTGGAAGAGAGTAATTACTTTTGAAAGAAAGCAGAGAGGAAGAGCAACACTATGCCAGTCCTTCAATTACCAGCTCATAATCACAGCCGTCCCCGGGCCATCTGACCAGCACTGGACAGCTGCTTCAGCGAAAAAGGAACACACACACTTCCTGCTTACGTTCCCATAACCCCTCTGTGGCTGGCATTCCACTATTGACACTCATGATCAGGGAGGATAGATAGAGATGACATTTAAAAAATAATGCTTTAAAATACAATTGCCAAGAATTCTTACAAATTCTTAAATGTCCCCCTTGTATTCATGTTGGTGTCGTTCAACGTTTTTAATTTGTTTGGGGGGTTTTTTGTGCATTTTTTACATTTTTAATATATGATATTACATTTTTGTGTATTTTTACTACGTCTGTAACTATTTAATAATTATAGCAATTCATTAAAATTATTTAATGAATGCAAAATAATTATAATAATTAATATTTATTATCAATAATGTATTGTGATTTTTTAAATAATTATTAATAAGAAATAAATACATTAACAAAATATATTTATAAAGTAATATAATATTAATAATAGTATATAATAATAATAATAATAATATAAAGGGAGAGAGAGGTTTTATTATATTATTATATTTTATTAGTAGTATTTAAAAATACCAATACCTTAATTCTAAACACTACAAATGTAATACATTTAAAATAATGTAAATAATTATTTATTATGATTAATAATTTTTGAAATACTAAATTCAAATAAATTAATTAAATGAAAATAAATGTACAAAATAAGAATTATATATAAATAGACAGACATAGATTAGATAGATATAGAATTTTAATTGGTTTAATGAGGCTTTTCCTTCTTTTTTTAATTAAAAAAAAATTGTCAGAAGAGTTATATTTATATTATTCATATTATTGTATCTATGAATTGCATTTCTCTCTCTCTCTCTCTCTCTCTCTCTCTCTATATATATATATATATATATATTTTTTTTTTTTTTTTTTATTATTATTTATTTATTTATTTATTTTTTTTCGCATCATTGAACCATATATTAGTATTTCTATAAATACATATTTTCTGTATAACACAACATAAAGTGTATGAGTAATACATAAATAAAACTTTCTTTCCACTGTCTTTCCATCATGGCATTCGATGCCTGAACGCCCTTTTCTGCCATTTAAATAAGTCGGCACTCCGCGAGACAGGGAAATTTCTCCGAGGCACTTGTGCATCCAGCAGACCAGAGTTAGTGGGCAGGGTGGAATCCATGCATGCAGCCCCTAACAAAGCTCTCTCTTACCTCCTCTCTCTCCAGCCCAGCGATTCCCGCAACGCTCCACAGATGTTATTGACCTCTAGGTTAACTCATGTCAGGTAAGCCTGGGAGATAATGGACAAAGAGCATTTTCTTTTACAGGTGGAATGACACGGCATATCCGCGGCCGGCCGCTCCTCCTGCATTGACAGATTTTCTAATTCACTGCAGATTCTCATAAAACTGGGTGGCCAACCACAGCCCAGGCCAACAGAGGGGCCATTCATACTGGGTGGGATGGAGGCCTGGCCAAATTAACCTGGATTAATTTAAGAGAGCAAAAGGCTCTTCACATTCAAATAAAATGAAGATCAATAAATTAAATGTTTGAGGTCAGGATGTCAAGTTGCCTGGCGATGAGCGAACGCCATGTGAAAAGATTTTCAAAGAGGGAAGAAAGGGGGCCGTTAAATGGTTTGTTCCACAAAAACTTCCATTCCTCTCTCTTTACATGCACGAGTTGCTTTCCTATAAACACAGCCATGCCAGCAAAGAATGCTTATTACTTTTCTCATTTACTGGACTGGTTTCTTCAGAGCGCTCTTGCTATAATTACTGCCCTACTCTGTTTGTTTCTCCACTTCCAGAATTATTATCGTGAATGTTTGACATCTTTCTTTTTGTCTAGCTGGACTTTCCATTGGTACTAATGTCAATAGTCACACGAACTGATTATAGAGCTTTTAGGAGGCATACCTTTTGTACACACTTCTCCTGGGATCCCACGATAGTAATAAATGCAGCGCAAACCTAAGAAATGATTCATGATTAGAAATGCAGGTGACAGTTCCAGCTCAATTATTTAAGTACTCTAGAGGCAAGTTCTGGTTCAGGAAAGCTCACTATTTGGATATTGCCAAGTGACGCCATCCAAGCCTAAAACCTGAACCACTTCATGTGTCATTATGTGATCAATTATCCAGTAGAAGTGTTCTGAGGAGGCCTACGTGCCATTAATAGCATTAATTCCTAAGCAGCAGCCTGAGATGACATATGGCACAATGGAAAGGGCCCTGAAAACGACTGACATGTGCTCATGGCACCAATATTGTTGTCTGTCATTATAATAAAATGGCCAATTCACACAGAAAACACACCATATGCCTAATAATATACTATACAATTATCAATTCACATCAATTCATTTTTTTTAAATGTACAATTTAAGCTGAATTGGAATCACATTTAACAAATAAATTCTTAGATACACATCAAAAAGTCATGTGACTTAATAATTCAGGGCATCTGTTGCTAATTGCTGGCGAACGGGAACTTTCCAAGAGCATTTTGTCTTCTATAGCTGTAAACCTTTATTTAAATGTATTTTAATTATAATAATTCATTTTAATATGGAAAGTAGTTTAATAAAATATTTTTTTTACATATAAAAGACAGTGGATCCTCTACTAACACAATTTTTACTATTTAAAATGTTCCTTATAAAAAATTATTCTACAATAATATATAATAATACATGAATATAAATATAGCAAATATTTTATGTTTTATAGTTTCATATTACTGATTTTACTAAATAATTTAACTGTTAACCTGTAGTTATTTTTAAACTATTAAGTTAAATGATTTTAATCAATTATAGGATGATAATAATTATACAGTTATAATTATATAATGATAATATAATTAGGAAAAAAATTATTAGAAACAATTATTATAATAAAAAATATATATATATATACATATATATATATATTAGTGTTTTTGTGATTAATCACAATTAAACTAGTCACAATAATATTTACATAGTATGTGTGTGTGTGTGTGTGTTTTATTTGTATATATAAATACAAATACATGCATTTATACATGTAATAAAATATGTTATTAAATTATATGAGTGTATATATATATATATATATATATATATTAAAAATATGTACTTTTATATATAGATATATTGTATAGTATAATATAGTATTTAGAACATATAATACTTTGCATAAGTTCATTGTTTCATAGGAAAGTGTCTGGGAAACATTAGTTTGCAAATATGCAAACAGAATATAGCCCAAGATTAACATCAGAATTTCCATAGGACACTCTATACATTGTTTAAATCATCTAATAGTTTCATTGACTATGGGTAGAATAGCATCTGATCCAGAGGGTAGAGGGGAAGCATGGGTAAAAACATGAGCCAGGCACTAAGGACAAGCACCTTACTCCCCGCCAACCCTCACACTGACACTGCCAATATCTTTGTGTTCTCTCTTTCAGTTTTTTAGCATGGCTTTAGAGTTCATCTCAGGTATGAGGTGCCCACAGGAAGCTATTGGTCTCAGGAAACTGCCCTTCTGACTCTTGGCCCTCTTTCAAGCCTGAAAAAGACCCACTCTCTCACTGTTACTCTGTCCTGTCTCCATGTCTCAACACCCCCCTGCTTCTATCCTGTACACACCAACAGGAGGCAACCAGGGACCGTTTACCACAGTCTCGAGAGCATACAGCTGGTGAGGCAGAGCGAGCGAGCCTGAGCTAAGGTCAGCGACTAACAGCCAGGTGATCATGTCCTCTGGCCAGCTGGAGCTGCTATCCCCCACAGACAGAGGCCCGTGGACAAAAGGCAAAGATGCTCGCCACCTGTCTGTTAACAATACACACACTCAGGTACACAAACAGCCAGCACAAGCCAGCTTGCCTTTGTCTCATTCACAGACCTTTAACACACTCCAAGTCTTAGCAATGACTCTCTATCTGGGAAAATAAAGCAATGCTATTTTTTTCAACATATTTATTCAGAAAATACATTAAATATGATATTCATACATTGACCTGAACACACTTTTTGTACATTTAGTTGTTGTTGCTTTTCTGTATTAAAAATGCATTTGGTAATACATTTAACATACATTGATTTAACAGCTCCTAACATATTTCTCAGGACTGCAATAAAACATTATAATTAAACTTTATTTGGAGTACTATTTGTGCACAATGCACAATTGTTAATTTTAAACATAAAGTATATTTTAATGTCACTTTTGACGAGGATCGTATGACCTTTGAATAATATTGTTCTTTAAATGCAAGATATTTAAAGTGTATATTTGTATTAGTTTTAATTTAAAATAAATTAAAGTGCATTAAGTACAAAATTAGTTGTTACAATTGATCAGACTTTAAGTGTACCAGTTTAGTAAACTAAACATACAATTGCATGGTATTTTTAATAAGTACATGCATTTGTAGTTTAAAATGTATTTCATTTGATCTGGTATTTTAGTGGTTTGGTGTGATCATTTATAAATACAGTATATCATATTTTAACAGAAATGATTAATAATATGCATGTTTAAAATGCTAAGGATCATTTGTGACTGGATGTCAAGGTCAATAAGTCTCTATAAAAGACAGGAAATGTGACACTTTTTCTGATCTGGAAAGGTTAGATCAGATTTTAAAATATAATGTTGTGCTCAGAAAATTATATGTATTATTTACTCATTTACAATCAGAAAAAAAAGTATAAAGTATATATTTTAAATTAGTAATATTTATGATTTTGTTTTAAAAAAATGTTTTTTTAAGATATAATTAAGATTTAATTAAGATACACTTATGCATATTAAAGGAATAAGGAAAACAGATATATTTGAATACATGAGATATTAAAACATGGCATAAATGCTCTTCAAATCCACATTAACCAAAAGGACTACCAAAAGAACATTAACCTTTTTAGATGCTAGATTGTTCCTTCGGTTTCAAATATTTGTTCCCTTTTCTTTATTGTGAGATCTCACATATGTCACTGACCCGTCTGCCCTCCGATCAGACTTAAGAGCCCAACTGGCCTGAATAAGCTCTGACTGCTTTCTATTTGTCAATAAAAGAATGTTGGAGGATATAATCGAATAGTTACTCATGTTCAGTAACTCAGCAGGCCTGGCCAGGTGTCTTTGGAACTGTGCGTTTTGCTCAGCGAGAAGGAAAAAGAAAGAATAACAGGTTTGTTGTGCTGGGCTTTGGATTGGTCTATTAGCTCTACTTTGTTTCTTCCCCATCTACCCAGGAACTAGACTGGCTTCCAGTGAGATTGGGCACCGGCAGTCAGTAGGACAATGAGTCTTTTTATCTCTCCAGCCTTGTCTGAGAGTTCAGCTTTCACAGGCTTATCAAGATCCTCTGCAAGTGTGCTGAAAAGTCAATCACAAATGTAAAAAAAGACCCCTGGGATTCGACAACCCCCTCTCCTATTCTCTTTACATATAGAGCTCTCTCTTTCTCCATTAAGACACATGCACTCCGCTATATCCAGTGGAATTTCTATGTCGTTTCCCAGCGTAGAGGAAACAGACCGTCGAAAAGGGTGTGAAACGGCTCCTCTGACCAACTGACCGTCAGCTAACCGGAATGGTCACATTTCCTGTGGATGACAATGCATGCAACACTGCAATTGTTTCTCAACTGTGACAACAGGGGCAGGTTGCTCCGACAAAATAGAGTGTCTATTTAAAGGTCACAACAACTAATGTAAACACTGTCACGCTCCCATGCAACGACAATTGTCAGCGTAAAGAATAGACTAATGCCGCAGTTAGCTGTGGCACATTCTCCTGTAGATTCCCATCACTGGGCAGGGTTGAGAAGAAGGTTCGGGGGTAAATCACTTGTGGAAAGGTGAAATGTGGCCAGCACGAGTCAACATAATCCATTCCAGACACATGTGTAACACAAGAGAAACAGGTGCAAACAATTGAAACAGCTGTCAGTAAGCTAGAGTGATCTCTTTTGATATCTTAATTGTTAGGCAATCCCGGCACAATTTTGGCAACATTGCTGTGGGCCCGGCTGCCTTGTCTCCATCTGTCAGAGGGTAGATACAGTGTGCGTTTTCAGTCCTAATGGAGAAGAGTGTCTCTGGGATGTGTCCAGCCTTCAGCTTCGTGCTTTGAGGAAAATGGGGCCTGATTGCTGCCATTTCCACCTTCTCTCTTGGCATGGTCAGGGGTGACGGTAATACTCATAATTGTAGTGGTCGGAAAACGTCTACAAGGTGTCAAGCTCTTCCTGGGATTGTGAGCTTTACTCCATTTCTATGCATCACCTTTGCCAGCTGAGCTCAGTTTCTTTATAGCATACCTATCAAGTTTCTAAGTTTTCTTTCTTTTATATATTTTTGCTCATTTCTGTCTAATTAGACAATATTGGTGAGAGACAATAAGCAATAGGAACGGGATTGAGATAGGAACTTCAGTCGAGATTCAAAAATGGATCACCCAATCCAGGAGACAATTTAACACACACATACATATACGGTATATGCTCATCGTTTTTGCGTTCCCATCCATTTTGGTGGAAAGCAACACGTATTTGAGTAATATAAACAGTTCAGCATGGTGACCACCAATGACATTTCTCACAGGCTGTGATTTTGAGTTTCCACATTGTAAATCTTTTTAAAATGTATATATAAAATATATATATATATATATTTTTTTATAATTATTATTTATAATTTGTTCAAATTGTAACTCAAAGCAGGTATTGCACACTTTGTAATTAACATCTGATGCATTTTGAATAAAAAATTACATTAAAAATCTTGATACTATGTACAAACATTGCTACATCAGGGTCCTCAATCTGCGGTCCTGAAACAGCAGCCGCCATTACATCACCCGGTCGGTAGATGGCGCTGTCACAAAAAAACTAGGGTCCTGAAACTGCGGTCCTAAAACTAAGGTTCCTGAAACTGCTGCTCCTCCAGTTGTGCAGGAATATACTGATGGAGAAACGTGGGTGTTGAGGAAGGTTGCTTTTAAAAGTTATGCATTATGGTATTGCAATACTTACTGCCTAAAAGTAACTAATTATGCTAGTTAGTTACTTTCATGGAAAATAACGCATTGCGCATTGCGTTACTTTTTTAAATCTGGGCTGGGCTTGCCTGTTTGTTTTAAATATAAAAATTCACCAAAAGTGAAGTAAATAAGCCTCGGACCGAAGGAAATGTAAATTCACGTCTGTACAGTAGAGGGCACAGCTCAAACCATTTTGGATTTTATGGGTAAGTATAGTGACAGAATTTTCATTTTTAGGGGGAACTATTTCTTTATGTTGTCGGTCGTACGTATTTCCCTGAAAGCTAACATAACCAGTACACCCCTACTGTGTTGAAAAACAACCAGTGCTTAACCTAAAAAAAACAGCCAGTGGGCATCACAAGAGCCATTATTTACCAATGACAGACAGTGATGACCCTAATAATGGAGTTTCTACAAGAGGTTGATGTGCCATCCTGTGGAACACTCTTACCTTTTGATTTATGTGGGCCTGTGAGTTGGTGCTATTTGAGGGCGGGGTGAGGAATGAAAGTGTTAACGCTGGGTGTTGGTGAGGTGAGGGCAGGAGGGGACTGAGGGGGCCAGAGTTATGAGTTTTCTCAGCTGAGTGCTGTGCTTGGGTTACTGCCTCTTGTTTTGATCTGGCAGCAGAGCGGGAGAGGCTGCAAGCCTGCAGGGTTGAACCCCACAGCTGAACCACTGACCCCAACATCCATCAGACTCGGGCTGCCCTGACAGGGGAGCCAGTCGCAGACACCCAGGGGCGGAGCCTCAACGTTGAGTGACAGATGAGAGGGATTCCATGCTTGTTCAGTGGAGTTCGCTTCAATAATCAGTTTTGAAGTTAGACAAACTCAGGTTAGAAGATGTTCAACACACTCTTATGCCAATTTGTAGGTATTTAACATTTTGCCGTAACTGGTGGCTGATTCGTACAATCTACTTTATGGGTTTTTATACAATCTGCTTATGCTCCACTGACAGTTACATTTTGAGTTGAACCTTTCGTTTTTCCCCCGCAAAAAAAAATTGTGTTTCCCTTCAAATTGCACTGTACGGATTTTTACTAAATAGTCACTTAAATAGTTGTTTTCTCATGAGATAGGCTTGAATGGTCACGTGACAAAACGTTAGAATTAAAGTGGGGTTATTTACACTTTACGTTTTTTGTTACTACTGACAATAGATCTTTTTGCCAGCAATATATCACAGATATTTTGTTAATATGACTGCACCTTCAGCACGTTAAGTCTTCCTCAGCTGTTCAGTAGGCCTGGGTTTAAATAGGAACACATACTTTTAGCTGTTTTGTCCAGCGCTATCAACGCGCAAAAAAAAAAAAAGTGGCGCACAGCCAGAGGGAGTTATCAAGGGTTCTGTGTGTCTCATGCTCCACTGAATCTTAGTGCTTAAAGTGAATTGGACAAACAAATATTCTATTGTGTTCTTATAATCTGGTGCAGCCTGAAATTCCATTAGCTGGAGAGCTTATTCACAAAGCTGGGAAAGAGACCTGAAGGAGGCCAAAAAAGTGGTTATAGGGGTGACAGTATTTGTCTGTTTGACACACTGTAAAAGGGGGTCGCAGCTTTACACAGCAAGGGGGATGGAGCTTCAGACTTAGAGAGCGCTCGAGAGAAAGAGAAAGAGAACGACAGTGGCAGCAGCAAATCCATGAGCAAGCGAAACCACTGTTTTTAAATAGCAAGTATCTGGTGTCAGCCAACTGAGGCCTGCTCCATCAATATGTTACTTTGCCCTTGTCTGCTCCTGATATCTTTATCTTGTCAGGTCCTCTCCTGTATTTTCCACCTCAGTAGCTTCCGTCTGGGTTCACTAGGTGTTGCACAGATGGGGAAGTTCTGGTTCTGGTGGAGACCTGCAAAGCCAGAGAGCCATATCAAACCAAGCGCTCCGTCAATCTCTGTTTCACTGGGGCTTCATTATGAAGCAATCCTTTTTTTTGATGCTAATATTTTTTCAATAGGAATCATACAGTAATATTACCACTGGTTTGGTCAAAACTGTGAAAGAGTGTGTATTTTCCTTACCTTTCGTTTACTTTGAATGAGGCTCAAAGGTGTGAATTTGCCAACACAGCATTTATTTTGCTCCACAAGCAAATTCAAGAGGCAGTTTGATGCTTGCTAGTGATGTCATCGAGAAATGAAAGAAACTTAACACTTAAAGCTGTTTGGTCAACATTATGGCAAAGTTTTTAGTGTCTCAACTTAAAGAAAGTACAAGTGAGAGTAATTACAGTGGCATCTGGATATGTTTCTACAAGCGCCAAATGTTACACAGATGTTAAGAATAAGCCCATGTTGCTTCACCTTGTAACAGTTTACTATATAAAACATATATTATTATATTTATACATTTTATATTAAATATTATCATTTTATTTGTATCTATCGGAAAACTTGCCACACAAAGTCGCGTATTTCTAGTAAATAACACATGGACACAAAACAAAAACAGGGTTGCTAAAATCATCTTTTTTGTGTTTAAAGTAAACAATGACCCAGCATGAGAAAGACTGTGTAATTGAACTTGACATGGGAAGCTTCCCCTCTTTCCTGTAATTTCAAGCTCTACACGTGGTGAAAATAGGAGTTAGCATTGCGCAAATGACAGATGTGGCTTAGACAGAGCCATTGATGGGGTCACGTGTCATCACGAGGTCATCCTTACCTTTGATGATCTGGGTTTTTTTTAAGGGCCACGAATCAGTCGAACCTGAAACTCCGGTGCTGCGACAGACACCTGTCAATCTCCATCACGCCACTCTGTTTTTTGTCAGGCCTGTCTTTTGTGCGGTTGAGGCGCCTACGCTGACTAAAGCCTATTCACCTCCCTTCCCTGTCCGGTTCCTCTTTTAATCATGAGTGTGACTGGTGTAGTCACAAAGCAGACTGAGGTTTTAATAGCTGTCAGTTACCTGCTCGCACTCGATATCCCTCCAGCCTGACTGAGCAGATGGCTATCACTTTCCAGTTGTGAAAATCAAGCTTATACAAACACGAGGACTGGGACGCACAGCCTTTAATATCCTTTTTGATTGGTTTGGTTTGTGGTGAAAGTCAGGGCAGATTTTTAGGCCGGATGTCATGCTCCAGGAGTTCTGAGAAAATCATTAAATATGAGCATTTGTCCGTCTCTTCCGGGTCGAGGAGCAGGTGAGAGCTCCTCCTGCACCTCAATTAAAATGAGATTTCACAAAAAGAAAAAAGAAAAAACTTGAATAGGACGTTTAACTACTGATGCATCAAGTCGGATTTATAGAAGGCTAAATATAACGTAGACTGCATATGCAGGGATTAGTGTGTTTGTTTATTTATAAAGGAGACTAGGGAGTGTTGGAATACAGGAAGTGTTCTAACTTCATTAGCTGATCTAAAATCACATCATAAATTAAGACTCTGTGAGATAGAGATTAATAAAGGGGATGTACAATAGAAAAAAGATGAGGTAGGAAGTAGGGGGGAAAAAATAAAACCCTGTTTTGCATTATTTGGATTCAGCTGGTTATCGTGTTTATTTTTATATTTAACATTCAGTGTTTTGTTCATTTACATGATTAAAAACAGAAGAATAAAAACATGGGAGCAGATGGGAATTGGTTGTATTTTCACCTATATGCCATTTTAGACATACATGTTCAACTATATTTGAGCTGAAATGCACAAACGCTTTTTATCTATCTATTTATCTATTTATGTAATAGTATGTATTATTACATTATTTTTCATTTCTATGTTAAAACTGGTATTGGAGTAAACGACAACTCTCTCTGTACTACTTGACATTATTTACACAGTTTGAGGATAAATTTTAGATTTCTAAACAACTTGAATTTGTAAAAGACTATTATGTTGCATCAGCGAGACTAGACGAAAAAAAACACGCTCATGAAGTTAGAGACGTTTAAACAAACTTGTAATCGGCACAAGAAAATAACATGCATTAATACATAAAACGAATTTTAAACAATTCTGCGCTTTTGTATTTTAAATCGATAGGTAATTTAATACAAATGATATAAAACTGTTTTTATTTTCTTACATTTGTTTATAAATGCACATTTATATTGATACATTTTTGCATGTTCAGCCTATTTGCTTTATTTTGGATTGAAGTGTATTTAACATTCGTGTGTTTTCATTAAGCACGGTTTATTTCTCGGATGTGTTACATTCTTTTTCGAGGGAAACTTAAACTAAGCTCAATCATGTTTAAAGAAATTCAATATTCTCTTTACAGACGCAGATATGCTGCTCTCGCGCTGTGTTCTCAGTCTTTGCAGTAGAGTTGTGGCACATGCGGCGCGCGCTCAGTGTGTGGCGGTGACATGACGAGCCGCGCGGCCTCCAAACCACAAAGAACCACTTCCCTGTCATATAACCCCCATATTTCTGTTCCGACAGGGAAAGAGAAACACGACGATGCAGCGTTTATTAGGCGACATGTGTCGGACACGGAAATGTGATTTAGAGCGCACTGATGGCACATCACGGTTCTTTACCATACATCTGAACATTAACAAAGCTTTATAAAAAGAAACTTAAATATACAGCAAAATCCAATGCAAAATAAAATACTCATAAATTGATTTATTTAAAATAAATATGGAATGTTTGTTTCAGGGGGGTGCTTGTATCCATAGAAAAACTCTATTTCGTATCATCGAAATTTTGTGATATTAAAACGTGGGTTATATTTAATGAATTTATGTTTCATGTAGGCTATTCAATTGGTTTGATGCACAGTTCCGCGTAGGGAAAAATATGAAATGTAACATGTTACAAATAGCCTAGGCTACCGTTTATTAAATGTCATCCGCAAACGCATTGCTAATATTCACTCACAATATGTTAATCAATAATTTAGTACTATACGCTTCAAAAGAGTATTTGAATAAACATTAAGTGTATATAGCACAATATTTACAGCACACATTAATGCTGAAGATAAACTACTGAGCCTATCAGGTATTACAAGAAAATTAATTGAAAAAGATTGAACGAAATCCAACTTTTTTATTTACATTTATTAATCTTGTATATTAAAACTATATGCTATATTACAAATATATACTAAAACTGGCGTATCTGTTATTTAGTTAGTTAGAACTCTGGAATCACAATTAAATGAAAGTGTATTGTAGCCTATATTATATTATAGGTCTGTATAATTTATATGATGTACTATACGTTTATAATTATGCCAATGATTTTAACAACTCTTATTTTTCTGTGTTGTTGTTATTTTAATCCCAAGTGGGACAGCAGACATACAAATACTGCTTTTTCTAAATGATTTATTTTGCGTACCGTTTTATTTTTCCATGTCACGTGTTTATTGATTTAAAGTAGATTGTAAAGAACTTCTGGCGTCCACAAAGCAGTAGGCCTAATTACTGCAGAGAAGTTATTATGATAATGAAGTCGGATCGCATTGCACTGTCTTTAAAAAACAAAGAGTAGGCTACCCTGCTGGCCTCAAGTTAAGATAGCTTCCATGAAGATTCACTGACATCTTCTGGATAAGAGAGGGAAATACCTACATTTCGGCGGTGTGTCGATACCTACTACGCTGCCTATTTAGAGACAGTCAGTTAATAGAATAAAAAATAATGATATTTTGGGCAATCACAGACAAGTGCAATATTTTATGAGAAATAGAGTTATTAAATATGTTGTTACTTACAGCTTACTAGGCTTTGCTACACAATCTGATATCTAATTTTCTTTTTGTAATTAATATATGAATAATACATTAATGTTGTTTGAACAGGGGGTCACAAAAGAACTTTCTCGTAACGCTGAGATTATGTTTCACTGCTTAACAAGCTTACACATATACATTCTTTTAAAAAGCATTTAGGTGAAATCCGTGCCTTTAAGGTGTCGCTGATCTGTGACCAGTTCTACTTTTGCTCTTTGGCTAAAATTATGTTTGACTGAGACCGCTGGTCTTCGAGCAGCAAGAGATTTAAAATTGTACCTTCGGCCTCAATCTACCCACAGGGCTGAAGTAATGCGACAGGGTCCTGTAAGCCACATAAATAACCACTAGGCCCACTGGAGCGCTGTGCTATATACAGGTGCTGTGGGACTGTCATTAATGACCCAGCAGGCAGGAAAGGGTCCAGTTACTGCGTAGGCCCTGAGGTCTTGGTCTCTAATATCGGGGAGATAGGTCTTCATCAAGCCCAGAGTGGACCCAGGGGTGGTATTAGTGATGTTGTTCCTTCAACAGGTCCATAAATGATAAATAATCACCATCAGTCATAGCTCAGTTTTGCTGTGGATGTCACACGGCAAGTTAATTTGTTAATGCTGAGGCCTTAGAGAACCAATTGGATACCCCTGAGTGCTATAAATAGCAAGCTCTCCATCACTGTGTAGTATACTTCAGTTTTAACATTAGGTGTCAAACGTGATCCAGAAAGAGTTCAAAATTCTGTCATTATTTACTCACCATCAAATCCGAATAACTTTTTTTTTTTAAATGTGAAGAATATCTTGGGTGCTTTTTTAATGAATGGGGTCTTTCTAGCTAGAAAATCATATCTTTTCAATGAATCACTTGATCTTGTTCATAAAAAATTTAATTACTGAATAAGAGTCTGATTCTTCAGTTCAGATAGTTTTGGTTGATTAAGAGCTCGCTGGAGGTGAATATAGTGCTTCAAGTCCCAGGTTAAGAAAAGCACGCTTCCATAGTGTAAAGTGCTGTTTTCATGCACTATACTTAATACAATAAAAATGGTTATTTAGTAACCCACTTCTTAAGATAAGCTTAGGATCAATAAGGTGTACTCAGCTGTGTTAATTTGAACACCGTGGATGCGAACTAAAATGTGTTTTTAACATACTATCTCTGTATTTAAAAACAAAATCTTTATTGTAGAACACTCACTTGAACCCATCTTTCATACACAAGTGTACCTCAAACCTATAAAGCATTTACTACAGGCCTTAAATATGCAATAGTCTTAAAAATGCTAACAAATTAAGAATTAAGGATGTCCTGGCCACTTTGTAGTATAATGATTGTGAACTGGGTCTTTCAAGCTTCGAAATGGGAAAATGGCTACATTCCTTTGAATCACTTGATCCTGTTTACTACGGATTTATTAACAAAACCTAATCTGATTTTTTGGTTTACGTAGATCTGGTTGGTTAGCAGCTCACTTGAAGGGAAGATGATCATTGATTTTAATACTTAATGTCATACAAAAGTACTTTTTATAGTACTTTTAAGAGACTTTTGTTACTTTTTCCTGTTTGAAAGCTTCAGGGCTCATTGACTTTAATTGCATGAAAAAAACCAAGGAAATTTTTGTAATTTTTTAAGGAATATTCTGTCCAGTATTTGAGTACAATGAATGTGAACTGGGTCTGTCAAGATCCTGTAAAGCCACTTAAAAGCTATTTTCCTTTGTACAACATCAGTCATTATAATTTTACAGTTTTACTGTAATTTTATGTGATCTGATTCTTCTGGAAGTGCATCAGTAAATCTTAACCTTATATGAGTTACTTCATAATACTTTGTTGATGCCTTTTGATGATTCTAAGCTCCAATCCTCATTGATTTAAATTGCCTGAAATTAAAATTCTTAGAAATATCAATTTTTGTGTTACACAGAAGAACAAAGTCAAAAGGGTTTGAAATGAAGTTGAAAATGCACGTTTCTGTTTTTTTTAGATGTTTAGTGTCGCAATCCAAACATGAGAAACAATCAACTTTTTAATCATTCTCACCCAGACTGCACCATTTAGACTCCACAGTGTATTTTCCCCATGTTTTGTGGCTTTGTCCAGCATTAAACCATTTTTTCATGCAAATTATAGCTTGGGTCCTTTTGGCAAGTCCTGCACATGAGCAAACCCATTTAATTGAGGTGCTCCGACCGTCATTCTCTTTACTGGTATTTTACTTGGCCGCTGTTTGCCGGTGGTCAGAGACCAATTGCCTGCTGTAGGAGACAGAAAACATCATTATTCACAATGCTTAGGGCGGAATGTATGCTAATAAGGGAACTGTTTGGATTTTTGAGGCTAGAGTGATGTCATGGTTGTGTTTCGTCTCACCATGGATCCATGCCACTACATTTCCTGGCAAAATCAGGGGGAAAAGACTTTAAGCCCAGTCTAAGTCTGAGCCGTGTGTGGACTGTTTGGGATTATTATGAGGGTTTTTTTGTTGTATTACATTCCTGAATAGCAATGCCTTGCAGAAGTCCCACTGAGACCAGTTAGATACAACATCATCCGGTCCTAAAGTAGTGTGCGTTCTGAGGTTCAAGAATCGGTAAAAAAGAGAGCTTACTGTAATGACTACCATTTATCTAGACACAACAACTAAGTTTGATTTAGCTTTACTCCAAATAGATTAAAGTCATCTTTTGCACCATGATATGTGATACAAGGGTCATGATATGTGACGAAGAGCATTCAAGATAAAGAGATTACTGTTTATTTACTGTTATGTACAAAAATTAAAATGTCAATGAATTTTACTTGAACAAAATTGTATTGTGGGAGTCGTATATTCAAATAAATTTAAAAACGCATTTTAAAAGGCTTAAATTAAATCTATGAGCATCACCTCAATCTTCAAAATGTTATGATCGTTGCTTCACATTAACAGTTTTACATTTATCTTTCAAATTGTGAAAAGTGTTACTTTTACTAATTTATGCTGTCAAATCAATTAATCGAATTTAATCCCATCTCCCAAAGTTTGTTAACACGCAAGTGTGTGTATTTATATATACATAACAAATATACACAGTACACACACATATATTACCTTTATATTACCTTACCACATGTACCTTTATTTTGTTTGCCATTACAATTTATGACAGCGCTACAGTTTATATACATTGAAATATGAACAGTAGTCTACACACACACACATATTACGTAAACACAATTTTTTATTATGCATATGATTCATCCCGATTTAGACGTATAGACAGCATTATTATTTATTTATTGTGCACTACACTCCATTTTAACTATTGATTGCCCAAAAAAGATAGACCCGCCCCAAACGTACGCCACTGGTTGGAAGTCGATGACTTTTGTGTACATTTTTTTTTTTTAAATCTGCAAATAATGTTCCTACTGAGATGCTTTTTATGCCATATCTCAAATACTTTGCACTATCTCAAAATATACTTAAGTGGTTTATCACACAGTCAAGAGAATGAAGAAAATCTAGGTTAATTTAATGTGAACCAAAGCAACACAGTCCATGTCATATACAGCAGAGTGAAAAGAAACACATTCGATTGTTACCTGGCGCAGGGAATGACAGTTATCTCGCTCCTCCTCCTTCTCGCTGTCTTGTGAAAAAAAATTATTTTGGGGGGGGTGGGGGGGGGTGGGGGGGTTTGGGCTTCCAAGGGGATGTCCACTCCCTGGTGAGTCAAGAAGGGTTTAGTTTTATTGCTCCGATGAAAGTGTGACGAGCTAACGGTCACAGCGCAGTATGTCACTACAATTGTTGTTACTCCGGGGCAATAGAGAATCATACATCCCATTTCTCACATCGCCCGGTTCCACGGCCCCAAGCGCATTTTATGCAGCTCTCCTCTCTAGTGCAGATGGGTTAAATATTACATCAAAGAGCCTTTAATGTTTCACAGTGCCTCTCGAGTTTCATCCCTGTATCGAGTTCAAAACTAGTGCACGGTGCATTTTAACAGTAGACTTAATGGATCGCAGTCCATAATCAGATTATCACCGGCTTAATGTAGAACAAATTTCACTACACCCAGCATCAAAGAGGAGTCACACACTGTAAGTCCACACTGCATCTTTTTCATAATTCAGTGTTTAGATCTGATCTAGACACTGAGAAAGAGAGACGAATGAGGTATGACATGATCTTGATAGAAGGCAGACACACAATGGACTTGTAAAGAATGAAAGACAACATCACTCCCTAAACCAGTTGCATATGTGCTTTATGTCTTCTTCCGAATGTTTTCATGTTTTACTTTTATAGCCCCTTCACTGTCAGCATTTATCTCAAAGTCATTTCCTCTCGCTGTCGTTCCTCAGGGTCATCCGCATTTTAACACGTCTGCGCTCAAAATCTTCACAAATGTTACAACAAATGAAGACAAATATGTGTTCAGTGAAATGCTTTGTTTTATTAAACCCCCATAATGGGCACTCGTTTAACTTTGGACCACCTTCATGCCTGAGTATCAATTATTATTAATTATTATTATTTTTTAGAAATGTATATTCTTAATAAGTAGCTATGTTAAGACAGTTTGGGGTGTGAGTGTGTGCAGGTTAATGGCAAAGCTAAGTTATTTTTCCCACAGGCTTTATTTTAAGTTGAAAAACCCCATTAAAAAATCTAGAAGAAACCAGCCATGAATTAGTCTTCCAGGTTCTGACATCATACCTGCACCTTTTCAGTCGTGTTGGTTCGAAAAGTATTTTTAACATTACTTTTCTTCAATTGGGATTACTTTGTTAAAACATTAAGGCCCGATTTAGGACATTTAATGAGCATCTTAAGACAAAACAAAGGCCCTTATATGTTTTAGGATCAGTGAGTGCAAGTTTCTTTTCAGTTAAAACAGCTCAGATTAAAATTTTAGTCTAGAATGGCTGTGAATTTAACTGTAAAAAACAGCAAAAATGCTACGGTAAACACCCGTTAAATGATTAATTCCTGATAATTTTACATGGAAACACCGTAAAATGACATTCCCAGAATTCCCTACATTGCATTTTAAATTTAGTTTGAATTTGATGTTTATTCTTTGAAATAACTATGTTTCTTCTTAGTTTTTTTGTATCAGTTATGTTTATTAGGGTTGTATGTTACATGTAATG
>JAUMHG010000276.1:40259-56813 GCA_032359395.1 Enteromius anoplus
TGCCAATAAAATGTTTCAAATTCATATTCATGTTCAGTTTTTTTTCTTATGTGGCAAGTAGCCGTGTAATAAGCGGGTTAATATACAGGCAGCCTGTAGTTATCGCGAAATAAGCCCCTTCAGCGTGATACAAGACCCTCCGCTTCACGCCGGGTCCTGATCACACTGTCGGGGCTTATTTCTGCAATAACTACCGGCTGCCTGTACATTATCCCTTACATAATCACTTTATTATATATGTCACGGATCTACCAGGCTCTGCACCCAGCCTCTGCACCCAGATGCGCTCTCCCGCATATATGCTAAGAAGGAGGAATCGTAAATCCAGAGCCCATTATTCCCACTAACCTTTTCTTTAACCCCATCCAATGGGTCCCTACGTCTGGTACCCCGATCAGAGAGAATACCTCTCATCCACACAACTCACACCTCGCTGGGCACTGGCCACCCAAAGAGTCCCCGTCATTTACCATCTGGAAAACTGTTCCCTCTTCCTGTCCCCAACCATCCCTGGTCACACCTAGGAGTTGACCTGCCTCCCTCCGAAGGTCACTTCTTGCTTAATTGTTGATTGTTTCTTCAAGTTTTGTCTACAGCAAGGAGAACTGCTGAGATCCTCTTCAACCTGGTGTTCCGTTTCTAAGGTATTCCCGAAGACATTGTCTCGGACTGAGGACCCCAGTTCATTTTGCGGGTCTGGAAGGCCTTTTTTAAGCTCCTAGGTGTGACCGTTGGTCTTAGGTCTGGCTACCATCCCTAAATGAATGGCCAGACGGAACGGAAGATCCAGGAAGTGGGGCGGTTTCTTCGTACCTTCTGCCACGGCCACCAGGACTCCTGGAACCAGTTTTTGGGCTGGGCTGAGTACGCTCAGAACTCCCTCCGGGAAGCTCCCGCCTATTCCCATGGTCTGGCGAGCCCTCTGATGTTCCTGATGTTCACTATCCCCTGAGTTCTAATCACTGTCACCTGCAACTCATCACCACCGCAATTAGCCACACCATAAATCCACACACCACTCCACAGTCAGCCATCTGAGCTCGTTGCTACGAACTGGACTAAAACCCTGTGGTCTTTCATATTGGAAATACTTAACCTGTACTTATCTTGTTCTCCTTCGTTCTAGTGTCTCTCCAAAGTTCCATGATTCCCTCGTATATGTGTTGTGTGGCCATCTCCCTGCTCCAGCGTGTCTCCATTGTCTCTGTGTGTCTCCAACGCTCCAAAGGATCTTTAATTAGAAAGACTGTGTCACTATTCTGTATTCATCTACAACATTCTGTTCAAGTTCACTATTACTCACCCTGATCATTGCCTCCACCCGTTGTTACCTGCTCAGCTGTGTAAATAAACCTTTACATTCTACTTACCTCCTGTGTTTCCGCTTCCATAACACACAAAATACACTGCTATCAGTACTTTTGTTAGTTCTGATTTTCTAAAGTACACAATTTGTTAAATGAAAATGTAGTGTAGAGTAACATGCCCCATTTTAGAACATCTGATTTAAACATATAAAAATTGATAAATAACAAAATAATCGATTCTAGTTTTATTGAAACATTCAAATAGAAACACATATTTCAGTTCAAACTAATATAAAAACTTGATGTCTTCCTTACTGGATAAAGACAATAGCCAAGCGACAGAGTCATTTCTTTAACAGAAAATATGAGTAAAATATATAAATAAAATATTTAATAAAAATAACAGATAAAAGTTAATTAAAATGACAAGTAAACAGTCCTAACAACCGGAATCTCATACATTTGCATACCATGTAGGAAATATTTTGTTGTCTATGGGAATTGTTTCAGGCAAAATTTTTATTATTTTTACTTTTTATTACAATATTGTAAATTATGTATGTAAGTTCCTTATAATTTATAAATTTCTTTCTTATAAACACGGACAACATAATTATTTAAAAAAAGGAATCATACTTGAAACCAAATAGAAAAATCTTTATTAATGCATAGCTCTAGCAAGTATAAATAAATCTTGCCATTTTGTTGTTCACTTCGGTTTTTAGACATTAAAATTCTGCATAAGAAAAGATATGTTGTGTGTTATCTAAAGAAACATCAGTGCCAGTGGCGTAGACAGGGAAGGGGACAAGTGAAAATCTCATTGTTCCCCCAGTGTGCCCCCACCCTTGAACGTGAAAATAACATTTAAAAACTTATGACATATTACTATTAATAAATGTCAGCTGCAAACGCTTTGCACACCGATCGGTGCATGACGTGAGAGCGTCTAATCTTGCCTTATTTGCATTCAGATTATAATCTTTAGACACCGCACACTAAGCGATTTTTTTCTACCGATTGCAAACATTGACTAAGCCCTACTGGAGGTCCGACTGGGCACGATTCATTCTCAAGACCAAAATTTAATAAAACATGCTAAAAAAACGCTGAGGTAATGTTAGTTTCATCAAAAGTATAGAATGTAATTTGATAATCAAAGAAAAGTTATTTAAAATCTAACAGGACATGGTGCCAAATAATTTTATCCTGTTTACACAGACCATGCCCTGTTTTGTAGTTCTGTATCAGCTTTATTTGAGAATAGCTGATAGTAATAGTTCACTACATATAAACACACAACGTAAGATTGGCCCCTCTGTATTAGTTGTGGCCCCTCTTGTGCCCCCATGTTGAAAAAGTCCTGAAATCGCCCCTGATCAGTGCATCACTGAACAGTCAGTTGAAAGATCCCACTGCAATAGAAAAGTGTACAGTAAAGTATATGTTTCAATAAGTCATAATTCTGAAGGTTCTTGGGAAAAGCAGCACCGATTTTGTTTAAAAATATAAGTTAAAATAAGTCTTAAATGATAACAAAAATCTGCAGTTAAATAAGACAAGCTTTGAACATAGGTATGATTATCTGTCAGATGAGTTAATTTCTTACCAACTGAAAAGAGTACTTTGTAATTCACATTTACATATGTACACACACACACACACACACACACACACACACACTTGTGTCTGACACAACATGTCTACAATATAACGTTAAGACTTATGACTTAAGACTTATTATAAGAGGTATGTGATTCTCTTCAGAAAAAAACAGACCACAACAGATGACAGAAGAGTCACCAACAAACATTTTCAGTTCACAACAGAAGAACAGAAGAAACACTTGCAGTTAGGACTTTGTCCTGATAGGTCGTGGTGAGTGGGTCCCACTAGGGCATACCCTAGGTTGACAAAAAAAAAAAAAAACTACAGTATTTATAAGAAAGAAAAAAAAAATCATAAAAAATTAAATAAATAAATTGAAATTAACTAAACAAATTGTACAGAAAACGTTTTTAAAAATACAAAGCAATAAATAAATAAGCAAACAAGTAGGAGTATATAAGTAAATAAATAAATTGGCCTTTATGTCGTTTTGGCTCCCAGCTACCTCGTCAGCTCTCGGCCCACAGTGCAGTCTGTTATAGGCTGCATCAAGGAAACCTGTGAGCATCTATTTAAGAGAAGCCATCCTTACAGGACAGGGAAGCTCTGCTGCAGCCCTCTGAGCGGGACGGTGAGCAATGGGCCAAGAGTGCAGCTTTGTGCACTACACACCTTTGCCACCTGGAAAATATGGGTGAGGCTATCAGTTCACCCCAGGAGAAACACTTGGAGTCAGGACTAGGGTGTGTCCTGTAAGCTCGTGGTGGGTGGGACACAGGGCATACCCCAGGTCAAGAAAAAAAAGACACACTAAAAAAAAATATTAAAATCGCTACTAATATGAACCAAAAAAATCGAATAAACAAATTGCACAGAAATTGTTTTTAAAAATGAAGCAATTAATAAATAGATAGATAAGTATCAATGGTGAAAAGAAAACCTTAAGCATCATTTGTTTGCATATACTATTTGGTTTTGTTCGTTTTTTACTTTGTTTTGTTGGCTGTGTGTGAATTAAACGCCCAAAAAATGTCCAAATACCTTTCAGAGCCACTGTATGTGTGTATGTATACATGTGAAAATCAAAGAAGCCCCGCAGCCTGCAGAGCAGCACTCATGTTTATTTGAAAGGCTACTACCGTTAAATAAATCTGCAGTCTGTCTGCATGGTGAGCTCAGCGCCTCAGCACAGATGTTCACTGAACGGCACACGGAGGAAATACTGTGACCTCTATTTTAATCCCCTCTCTCTTTATCTTAGATCTTTTTTCTTCTTCTTTCAATCGCGCCTCACTCCACCGGCTTGCACAATATTTTGCTGGTAGTCAAAACACAATTGGATTGGTTTATTATCTTTCAATTAGCTCTGAAACAAGCAATTTGCCTGATCGCTCAGCCTTCCTCTAGACACTGTAGAAATGATGAGGGTCAAAGTTCACATGTCTTTCTGCTATAGTCAGACGTATACATATTCATATGTAGGACATGTTTAAACAATTGTTGCAATAAATTAGCAGTTTTAAAATTTGTAAAATGGATGTATTATGAATAAATGTTTTTGTAGCCTGCTGTTTTGTTTTTACATGATATCATAAACACCCGGCCAAATAAAAATGTTATTACTTTATTACAAAACGTCATAGATCTCAGCTCATGTTTTAACAAGTCTCCATAAAGTACTTTATTCAGAAGATTTTTGTAGAACAACAGTGCCATCTTGTGTTATTTTTGTGGTAGTGGTATTAACTACTAACAGAAAACAGACCGGAAGCAATTCAAAGGTTTGGGGTTAGGGTTAAAGATTTTTTTTTTTTTTAATTTAAGAAATGCTTTTGTTCACAAAGGATGCACTAAAATGATTTAAAGTGACAGTAAGAACATGCATAATGTTCTATTAATCCTTCCATTTATCAAACTATCCACACAATTATTTTCAACACTGATAGAAAAGTTTCTTAAGCACAAATCAGCAAATTAAAATTCTGAAAATTCATGTGACACCAAAGACTGTCCTAATGATGCAAAAAAACTCAGCTTTGGCATTACATGAATACATTAAATTTATATATATATATAGATTAAATATATATATTAAATATATATATATATAGACTACTGTTAAAAAATTGGGGTTAGTAATATATTTAATGGTTTTTAAAGATGTTTCTTCTGCTCATCAAGGCTGCATTTATTAGATTAAAAATACAGAAAAAACTGTAATATTGTGAAATATTATTTAAATTTAAAATAACTGTTTTCTGTGTGAATATATTTTAAAATGTCATTTATTCCTGTGATACAAAGCATCATTACTCCAGTCTTCAGTGTCACCTGATCCTTTCAGAAATCATTCTAATATGCTGATGTTTTATTATCAGTGTTGGAAAGAGTTGAGCTGCTTAACAGTTTTATTTTAGGATTCTTTGATCATTGAAATATATTAAAAGAGAAGTATTTATTTAAAATGGATAATAATGTTCAAACTGTTACAGTAGTTTACTGTTTCACTACTGTTCAAAAGTTTGGGATCAGTACATTTTTATTATTTCTTCTTTGAAAGAAATGAATACTGTTTGTAACAAAGAATCTATTCAATGAACAAAAGAAGTCACACCATAGATTTACATTTTAGAAATTTTTTATATTTGGTAAAAAATATGTTGTTTTTTACTTGTTATTCATCAAAGAATCCTGAGAAAGAATAAATAAATAAAAGTCACAGGTTCCAAAAAAATATATTTGGCTGCACAACTGTTTCCAACATTTCAATTACAACAATTAAAAAAGTATTCATTCATTCAGTATGTAGTCATGCTTATGACCCCAAACATTTAACGTTCATGTGCACTTACAGTAACCACAAACTTAAAGTAGGAATTCATATAATATCAAAGGTTGCATTGATTTGAGGAGTTACACAACAAACATCCTTCAAAATTCATCACTTTAGGACTGTAAACTAGACTGCTCTATAGGGAGAAGGTGAGATAAACTGAAGGTAGAATGGCAGTTGAAAGCTTATTCATCATTTTTACTAGTTCAATAAAACCATTGAGCTTCAACATTTCATAACAAAACAGATAAATACCTTCCATAGCAGCTTTCAGGCATGTTATAACGTTTAAACATAGATCCTTTTCTCTTCATGAATTCCAACATAAATATAAATAAATATGTACCTGATTGTTTTTCGAGTTCATTTATTTATGAGCAAGACTATATTTGCAAAAAACGCTGTAAGCGTGTTGTTTTTGGCTCGTGTTCCATTCCATCTGTTTCGTCCATTCCATCTGTTTCTATATTGCCTTGGTCATGTGCACGAGGGTGCAGGAGGCTGTAATAGAGTCCCAGAAAGCCCAAACCCATTGAATTTGACACTAATATAAAAAATAGAATTGGCAGGAAGTAGTCGGTCCGTTCAGATTCCGGTTTGAGCAGAAACAATAAAACGGGTGCAGCAAGGTTTTGACACACATTGAAAATGTAATACAGCGTCATGTGAACTCTGGTGTTCTCTCCTTTAATGTTAAAGAAGGTAAAAATGAGAATAACTCCAACGACGGCACGGTAAAGATGTTCAAGAGCTCGTGAAGTGCAGAAGTTGGTCTCCTCTACAAATGCCCAGATGGTTCCCAACAGCCATATGCAGGCCATTGCTACAGTACTGAAGGTGGAGAGCATGATGAAGAGCGTGAGGCTGAGGATTCGAGGGGTGATGGTAAAGATTTTGTAGGACAGATATATGAATGTTGGAATTCCAGAAGGCATGTTTTTAAGGTGATGTAGAGATTGCCGCAAACAGCGTCGATAGTCGACCGTGGCCCAGGCTATGGTGAGAAAAGACAGGGCCATGCTGATGTCTTAAAAAAATAATAATAATATCAGATTATTGTCTTCTACATTCAAATTTAGGCACAATGTGGAATAAGTAAGGCACAGTTAAAATGTCACTCCATTTTAACAATTAACTCTCAAGCAAAACATTTTGATATTATTTTTTAAGTTTTAAAATGATATTTTTTCATGAATAAAAACTTTCAAAAATATGGGTTTGGTAGGATTTTTCATGTTTATCAAAGAAGTCTCTTATGCTCACCAAGGATGTATTTATTTGATGAAAAAAACAGTAATATTGTGAAATATCAATACAATTTCAAATAACAGTTTTAGTCCTGATATCAAATGATTAATCGCATCCACAATAGAAGTTTTTGTTTACATAATATATGTACTGTGTGTATTTATTAGGTATATATAAATACATACACCTACAGTATATATATAGCTATATACACACAATATTTTTTTACACAATATACACACATATGTAAACAAAAACGTTAATTTTGGATGAGATTAATCATTTGACAGCACTACTATATATACATTTTAAAATATAATTTATTCCTGTGACGGCAAAGCTGAATTCTTACATCAATTAAAAGTGTAAAAGAACAGCATTTATTTTAAATTGTTATAAATGTATTTGATGGCAATTTTGCTCATTTTAATGCTAAATACTATTAATTTCTTTATATATGTATATATATATATATATATATATATAAAGTAGTGCTATATATACTTATATATAAAGTACTAACCCCAAATTTTTGAGTGGTAGTGTATTCGTCAAGGTTCATACTCTTCTGATGAATCATGACTAGATTTACGTGTAAATGTGCATGTAGTGATTGTATCTGTACAGGACTCACATTGCAGATTGGAGCGGTGGTTGTGCTCCAGTATGATGTAGGCCTGCAGAATGAGCTGAGGAATGCTCTCCAGGAACGTCTCAAACAAGCGGAGCATGCTAAGATCAGTAGCAAGATAAATAAGCTTTGAGTGATCCTCCTGTTTCGAACGCAGGATTTTAGAACTCTTCATCAGGAGATGGAGATACCTTCGAATAACAGATAGGCCAAAAACAAACAAATTAAAATAATAATTAACGAGCAAAATAGCAGGTCCACGCATTTCAGATTGATTCAAACGACAAAATTAGCAAGACGCTACCTTGTAAAAATGCCTATCTGCAGTAGATGGATCCCGATCAGATGGTAAGTGGACAGACCCATGTCGTCTTCTTCATTATTTTTCTTATCATCTTTGAACCATGCATAGCTGAATGCCTGAATGCATACAGATCCAACCAGAAAAAACCCAAGAGTCAGTATGGCCCAGGTGAGATGTCCGCTTCTGAAGAACTGCACAGACAACATGACGTCTGAGCCAGTGTCTCCTAAATGAAAAATAAGTCCAAAAACTGTGCAAAGCCACCGAAACCAGCTAAATTTCTCTTCATATGCCATGATTATGATTTATGGCATTTGATGAACACTTATGGTAGGAATTCCTTGTTAATATAAGACATTTGGTTCCTTTAGACGAACAGCTGGTTGACTTGTCTTTATCCAACCTGTATTGAATGATAGTACATCAGTAAATTGTAGATTGGTAGCACTTTACAACAACATTAGCTAACATGAACTAAGAATGAACAATAATTCTACTGCATCTATTGATCTTAATTAATATTAATGTCAGCATTTACTAATGTATTATTAAAAGCACAAGTTAACTGACATTAACAAAGTTGAATAAATACTGTAATAAATGCATTTTTCATTTTTTGTTCATGTTCATACATAAATGACACATTGTGTTAACAATTTTTTTTTTTTTATATTTTTGTTGATACATTTCTTTAAGTGCTCATAGCTTTAGTGTTATCTGAATGTGTTTCCACTATCTATTTATGTTCTGAACTGGACTTTGTCTTGTACAAGTCACTGCACAATGAACGATTAATGATTACCTAATGTGTACAAAATGTACACAAAATGCGTACATTTTTTAAAAACAATTGCTTATATAATAACAGCCCCACAGTTTCACAAATGTGTGAACAAATATAAATGCGCGTGTGTGTGTGTGTGAGACCCTGGACCACAAAACCAGTGATAAGGGTTGATTTTTTTAAAATTGAGATTTACACATCATCTACATCAAGCGGAATATATATATATATGTATGTATGGTGTCAAATATCTTCATGGAAAAGTGATCTTTAATATACTAATATCTTTTGGCATCAAAGAAAAATCAATCATTTCCATCCAAGCAGTGTTGGCTATTGTTACAAATATACCCATGCAATTGGTTTTTGGTCCATACACACACACACACATACATATATATATATATATATATATATATATACATATATGTGTGTGTGAAATTAAGATACTGCCTTAACAGAGGCTAAATTTATGCAACTGGCCCCAGGTCTACGAGCAATTTACATAAAAATTTAAACATTTTGTTAAAGAAAACATCTTGAAAGTACACAAATCAAGTACTTACTTTTGTACTGTTGTTGAGTCGTGCTGTAAAGCAAATTTGACACCAGGACAAAATTCCTTTGCTAAGTTTCAATGAGCGATGATCATACGGTATGCTGTTGCTTTGAGATAAGCCATAAACTGTCTCTTTACTATGCTCCCGAGCGTACTATTAATTTCCATGTACTCTCAATAGCTGGCAGGAAATGTTTAAATACGGAATTTACCAGGCTTTCCATTCGTCTGCCTGCTCGTCTCAGCAGTGATGACGAATGTCTGGTTTAGCCTCTGATTTCTCATAATTCATATGAAAGAACGAACCACTCCCTTTCTGAGCTAATTCTACTAACTTTGTGATGTAATACACACCCACTGTGTACACTGTGTTTCTGTGTGTTTGGTTGTGAACAAAAAACGAAACAGACAACGCCCTTTTTCTGCTATACTGCTTACGTGTTTTACAGAACGAAACAGAATTCAAAATAATTGTACTGCATGTTACAAAGTCCTTACTCCTTCTCTGTTTTGTTATTAAAAGCTCTTTTTCTCCATTTTTACTCACTTAAGTGCACTTCATTCAGAATTACATTATAGCTGGGCATCCACAACAAATGTTTGATCTCAGTTTAAGAACTAATTTTTATGAAAATAATGAACAAAATGTAGTCAGCCTATTAGAATGATTTGTGAAGGATCGTGTGACACTGAAGACTGGAGCACCTAGAAGCTGCTGAAAATTCAGCTTTGCATCACAGTAATACCTGTGTGAATGTGATGTGCAAATACATATCCACACAGAGATCTGATCTGATCATCATCATCCAGTCTGTCTGGAAGGATATGAAGTAACAGAACAAAATGAGACAGACTAAAAAACCTACCTGGAAAGCTACCAGAAAAAACTATGGGCAAGTATACCTCGGAACAGAAGCTGTTTTACCAAACGCTGTAATACCAGATATTTATCCGATTTAGTTTATAGAAGTTAATTGATAAAGTACATCTATTTATGGCATTATTTTTGGAAGCTTTGAATAGTACTGTAGTTTTCCAGGTAGATTTTTTTCTTCATCTTGGAGACGTTGCCACAGTTCTTCTGGATTTAGTCTGTCTCAGTTTGTTCTGTTACTTCCAGTCGTTGCAGACAGACTGGATGATGATCAGATCAGATATCTGTGTGGAGCGCTGGCTGTTGTCAGACAATAATCTCACGGCGTTATTACAATTAGAGACAAAAATAATGTTTGGAAGTGTAAACTAATATTTCCAACTGACACGCTACTGCAAAAGACAGAAATGACCTACTTAAAACCATTTTTTGTTGGTGAAAATAGTGGCCACATTAGGCTACTGTATATTACATAATGTTTAATAATAATGGCGATGGTAATTAAATATACATGCACCTCTTTTTGTTTTAATTCATTTATTTGACTATTATCCTCCTTGCTATTCACTTAAAAATGGCATTTGACCTCAAAACAAATAAAACGGCACATTTTCTCCAATCCAGCGGATGGCGCTACCGCATCTTTTGTCACTGTACAGGGTCTCTTAAATTGAAAAAAGGGGAGGGAAGAAGAAAGACAGAAGTAGGCGTAAAGACTGACGTGCCTCCCTGATAACAATAGTGAAGACGTGTTCCTCACTCACCAAAAGTTCTCAACATCCATCAAGATGGGAATCCGAAAAAAGAGCAATAAGAACCCACCGGTGCTCAGCCACGAGTTTGTGATCCAGAACCATGCGGATATTGTATCTTGTGTTGCTATGGTGTTTCTGCTGGGTCTCATGTTTGAGGTAAGAATCCACTTTTGAATTAAATTCATTCACTCTTACAGATTTAAGACCAGTTTGGAGTCAAAGATGCCAAATCAGCCTGATAAGCGTTTATATTTTTTTTGCTTTTTCTATAAGAAATCTAACGGATCTTTCGTGTTATGTGAGAGTCTCGTCCCTTTCACTTCCTTTAACTGCAGATAGAACTGTTACTTTTTGGTTTGCCTTTAATGTGCATCGTTTTGAATCCTTTAGCATGTTTACGATTCACGTAAATGAATATTTTAGAGTAACGTTAGGTGCGCCGATTGCTTACTACATTCAAATAGTTGGGGATGTTGATTCACACAGAACAGACATGATGCATGAGAGCGAAAGAGGAATTCCCTATGAAGCGATTAAAGGAACTTTTAAAGCGGAGGAAAAAAAAAAAAAAGATCACCCGCGCGAATTCATTACATGTAAACGAGCGTTAAACGAAATAGCAGAATTGATTAGTACAGATGATTACGTAACATTGTAGCTGCACTGATACTTTTACGCGCAAATGAAGTGTTACGTGGCAATCGGAGAATGACTGAGCGCTGTCACCGGTGCACAGCGGCTGCAGGGTCACGGTTTTTGCTACCAAAATGTCTTTACTGATAGGAACCTAAAGATTTCACACTTTCAGTTAGTTAGAAATGCGAGTTTGCACAACCGCTAGATTTGAACGATAGTTTGCTAAATATCAGCGCAAGCGCTGGTGCATCATGGGAAGTGGAGTTTACACTACTGGAACTCTCCTTATGTGTATTCCTAATCCAATTTAAATAAATGATTGTATGTTCATCTATAAATTTTAATATCTTAATAAAATATTTTTGATGAGAGATTATAATTAGTATATAAATGTTAACTCTGTCATTTACTTACCCTCATGTTGCTTAAAAGTCTACACCATTCATTTGCATTCTAAACCTTATTTTACATGCAATGCAATGAATGGTGACACGGGTTTTTGACATTTAACTATTGTTTTATTTGTGTATTGAGTGCATTTTCATATTTCTTTCCCTGTAGATTACATCAAAGGTAGCGGTTTTGTTCATAACTGTGCAATACAATGTAACGATTCCAGCAAATGGTAAGTATCTTATTTAAAATTATTATAATATGCACTCCAGTTTCTTTTGGTCTGTTTGAATAGCTTGAGTATGATTTATTTTCTTTTAGTTTTTTTTTTTTTTTTTTTAAACGCCTCGGGATGTTTTGTCCTAACACGTTTTTGTCTACCAGCTCTACTAATCATGTTTATAAGTGAACTGATAATCAACGCCACTGACACATACTGTAGCTACTTGTAAGACGAATTAGAAAATGTACATAAACAAAAACAACGCCATCCTTCTGTTTTATCATGGTTCTCTCTTTTTATTTGTAAGAATAATGCTCACTTCCAAAGTGAGGTGTTAGATCAAGTGCATCGGATCGGTTATTCATTATCTGTAAATCAAATCGGTTCTGTCTAATACTTGATTAAATCAAGAAATTACCTTACTCGATCATACTAAGTGTTCAGTCATGCAATTTAGCATTTAATAAGACAGCAAAATTATGAAAATCTTTATGCTTATATCATGTATTTTAGAAGGTCCAGAGGAAACAGCAGTGAATTACTTCCATTACGGTCTGAAAGATATGGCCACGGTCTTCTTCTACATGTTAGTCGCCATTATCATGCATGCCATCATTCAAGAATACGTGCTCGATGTAAGTATGCTGTATAAACTTGCAACAATTTCGCTTAAAAGAGTAGCATTTGTCCATTAATGTTAATAGTGTTTTGGTGCAACACTGTTAATACTTTCGCCATTTATTTGAATCCACAACTGTCTAGAAAATCAACAGGAAGATGCACTTCTCCAAAACCAAGCACAGCAAATTCAATGAGTCGGGTCAGCTGAGTGCCTTCTACCTCTTCTCCTGCCTGTGGGGAGCCAGCATTCTTGTTTCTGTAAGAGCGTCCCTACTTTGCTTCATATAAATATGAACTTGCGCTTATGTCCGTGGTTAACTTATTCTGCTTCTTCTGAAGGAGAACGTCCTGTCAAATCCCGTGAGCCTTTGGGATGGTTACCCGCACACCCTTATGCCGTAAGTACAGCTGCTGGGAAGTGCAGATGAATTTAAATGCATAGCCTGTTTAAATAGAAAAACGATGGAATATGTTGATTAAAGAATGGAAAGCGATGGGTGGGCCGCGGCATGGTGGAGGTTCATATTCCATCTTGCGTCACATCTGCCGATCTGCTGCGTGAGCGCTCATAAGATGCATCGTCTTTGGTAAACCGATCTGCCGGGCTGGTTCACGTCGAGAAGACCGTTCAAAAGATTTCTGATCGAATTATCTTGCATTAGTCTACCTCTAATTCTCTCTTCTGATTTTTGTAGACCT
The DNA here is from genome assembly GCA_032359395.1 of Enteromius anoplus. Taxonomy (NCBI): domain Eukaryota; kingdom Metazoa; phylum Chordata; class Actinopteri; order Cypriniformes; family Cyprinidae; genus Enteromius; species Enteromius anoplus. The sequence goes on from JAUMHG010000276.1 coordinate 53,735, forward strand.
GCCGTATGCAACGCACAGCTTGCAAATGCAATTATCATTGATGTTTGACTTCCATGAGTCGCGGAGATGCTAAAGTTGTTGCTCGTCTTGCTTTAGGTTCCAGATGAAGTTCTACTACATCTGTCAGCTTGGTTACTGGCTTCATGCTATCCCAGAGCTCTACTTCCAAAAGACCAAGAAAGTAAGCAAGCACAGTGTTTGAGGATGCACAACATGCATTTAAAACTATATTCATGCTTTCTGCTATTGTGACTGGACTGACTTCCCTTTCCAGTGGCTTTGTGCTTACTAAACTTTTACTTTTAATGGAAATTCGGTGAAGACCTGACACTAGGCGATCGCTGTGGGCATTTTTGGATGCGCATACAGTACATGGAACCAAGGGGATGGCGTTTATTTGGATGTTTTAGTAAATGTTGCATTTTGTTTGGTTTTTCAGGAGGACATCCCACGTCAGCTTGTTTATATCAGTCTTTACCTGGCCCACATCATAGGAGCCTACGTTCTGAAGTAAGCAATGTTTATTAAGCATTATAAACTGTTGTCAAGGCACACATTTTTACTAGAACAGAAAATGACATTTTCAGTTCAGGCCTGCTCTAAATACTCTTCCTCTGAAATATTAAGAGGCCACATATGTTCAAAACCTAATGCTAAAGAGATTTATAACATTATTAAATATTAATATTTCATTTTCAATTAAATGACACTTAATATTCATCAACAAATCCTGAAAAAATGTCTCATTGTAGCATGATTTCTGAAGGATCATGGGAAACAAGGCTGTAGTGATGAATGCTGAAATCTCACCTTCATCAGTCAAAAATGGTTTTAAAATATATTAAAATATTACTTTTTAATGTGTGTTCTGAAGATGAACGGAGGACTTATGGGTAAATAATGTGGCTGTCATTTACAGATGAAATCATTCCAAAAGGATGCATATTGATGTTTTTTAAAGGAAATTACACAAAGACTAATAAGCTTTTTCACTCATGTTTAAACCAATAATGATGTGTTTTCCAGTTTGAACCGATTGGGCCTGGTGTTGCTGGTTCTGCACTACTTTGTCGAGCTCCTCTTCCATGTATCCCGACTCATTTACTTCAGCAATGAAGACAGGCAGTCTGGGTGAGTGCTATTCTTTACACGGGCCACATCTAGTTAATAAACACCTCCAATATGTTTTTATTGTTCACAGATAGATTGAACACTAACAGGTTTTAAACTGCGGAAAGGGTGGTCATTATGAAGAATTTTGTGTATGTTAACAGGTTTACAGTGTGGGCTGTTCTGTTTGTGCTGGGCCGGTTGTTGACTCTTTCCCTGTCTGTTCTCACTGTGGGCTTTGGGCTGGCCGGAGCAGAGAAACAGGGTCTAAATCTCGCAGAGGGAAGCTTTAATGTCCTGGTTGTTCGGTAAGCCGGGTGAAAATCAGCTTGTTGCATACCTTCATCATTGGAGAGTAAAGAAAGGAATAACTAAGAGCAATCGTACAAATGTCTTAAAGCGTTGAGCACTGCTCTATAAACCAAGTGCCTTGTTTGAGCTTCTGTGGAGCTTTAAAGTAGTAAAGTCTCTGTAAAATTCAAATGCTTTGCACCATGCCGGTTTTGTGGTATGCGCAATGCTGTCCAAATCTGATTTGCACAGTGTAGTTTTGAAGTGTTTGGTTTTCAGTAGAAAAGTGCAGAGTGAGAGATGGTAACAGTTATGTAGCCAACTCTTGCCATTAAAACTTTTCTCTAGTGGCCCAAAATTTCCATTGATTCATTTAAACACACCACATGATGGAAAAGCAATGACGACCTTTTGCTTTATTATTGTTTGAGTTGTTTGTAATGGCACTCTGTTTCTCTCAGGGTGACTGTCCTGGCTGCAATATGCACCACTCAGGCTTTTATGATGTGGAAATTTATCAACTTCCAGCTGCGACGATGGAGAGAACATGCACAGACTCAGACCTTAAAGAAGAAATCGTCCTCTTCGAAGAACAAATCAAAGAAAGGTCAGTATTGCCCACTTAAGATCAGTTTACACACATATTAAAATGCCACTCGCTATTCTAATGTTCCAGTTAGGGGTGGGCGATATGACTGATGACATGAGTCATTTCTTAGGCTGCTGCGTGTATTTGACCATCATTTGACCACAGAGTTCTGTGTTGTGTGCTGTCTGAGAGATGTGCTTGTTTTGAGTCTAAGTGCAAGCATTATACTGCCTTCTTTTGAAACTTATTGCAATTAAAGGGTTAGTGTACCTAAAAATGTAAATTCTGCCACTAATTACTCAACCTTGTGTTGTTCCAAACCTGTAAGACTTTTGTTCATCTGATGTCCAATAGACTATTTTAACAATGTAATTTTCGATACTACATTTCTGGGCCTTGAACATGTTGTGTTCTGTCAATAGAGGGTCAAAGAGCTCTTATATTACATTTAAAATACCTTAATTTGTGTTACAAAGATGAACAAAGGACTTAGGCGTTTGGAATTACATGATGGTTAGAAATTAATTACAGAATTTTCATTTTTGGAGGAACTATCCCTTTAGCAACACTATAGAGCACATTTATATTTACATTTAAGCAATAAAGTACTTAAGGGATGTACAGTTTTGTAAATATAGTTGTTTTTAAAGCACATGCTTTAAGTATAATTACGCAAGTTGTTCCATGGATTACTTTCAGCTAGTGAATACAATATGTTTTGAGAGATTGAGGAATTTTGGTAACCAAACAGCTGATGGTAGTCAGGTTTATGTTTATGTATATACAGTAGCCAACATTCAAAGTGGATCAAAACCTTTCATCAAAGTTGTCCTAAAATAAAAAAAATCAATATCTATTCTTGTCTTTGATGAAAGGTTTTGATGAAAGGATCCACTTCGGATGTTGACTACTGTATAATATATATATTTATTACACGGCTCTCTGGAATGCTTGATTTTGATTGGTCAGTTGAGACATTTGCAGGTTCGTTCTTTTCGAATGATAACCGCTCAAGTAATAACGCATAGCCGGCACTACTTATGTTTAAAATCCCTCCGCGCCAACAAAGATTACCGTTTGGCGCCATCT
>JAUMHG010000276.1:64576-82781 GCA_032359395.1 Enteromius anoplus
ATTTTAATCAATTTCAACAGTGTTTTATGTAATTTCAAAAGGTTTCCTTTAAAATGATACCAATCTTATGTATATACACCTTTGTATGTGGGTATGGGACCCTTTTTAATTTGGTAGGAAAAATGCAGGGGGAATTCCCCAAAATGGCCGCAGAGTGTAAGAGGTTAATATCCCAATGCAACATATATTTTCTTCCATATTGCGCCTGACATTTCGGTTCGAATTATTGGTTGTTGACCGGATGTTAAGATGCATATGTTTCACTCAAAATGTATGCAACAGAGGATCAAGGTGATTCAATATTAAGAGGTTAAAAAACATGTGCATGGACTAACTGTTAACAAAAATCGCATTAAAAAATTCATTAAATTCAGCAAAAAGTAAAAGCACTAAATGATCTACTTTTGTGTTTTATATTTTAAGTGCACTATTCCCTCAAAAACACTACCGCTGTGGTAAAAAATAAGAAAGACATTCAGAAGCCAGGGCTATTTTTAAAGAGAAGTGCTTGTTTGGACCCAACATCTGGTGTAGTTCCAACATCTACCAGCAGGGGCGAACGGAGGCAGTGTTACCCAACCAAATCTTGAGCCCTGGTGACAGCAACTACAATGTCAAGTTACATTGTTTCTAGTCACATGTAATACTTCTAATCCAGTCCTAAGGGATCAACCAAATGGTGTCCCCACAAGGGGGCGAGTGCACGAGAAACCCAGTCTGGACGGTGACTCATAACTTTATGAAAATAGGCAGCGGGGAGACCTGGGGAGAGGAAATGAGATTTCCTCAGTCTGTCACCGGATAGACAGGGTCGCTGAGAGGAGAGCGGGGTTATGTTTTATGAGGCTTTCTTTTTCTCCAGCTTTCATCGCTCATGTGTCACTGTTGAAAGAGTTCATAAGAGCTGCGGCTTCTGAGTCTAATGTCCCATACACTGCCCTCCGCTTCCAGTAATCCTTGGGTCATCCGTCCAAATCCAACCAAATGCAGAATCAATCTTGGGTTTGTTTAAAGTGTTTTTGAGCGATATAAACAATGGTACTGAAAGTCCCCTCCTTCTCTCGCTGTTTTGTTTGTTCTGGCACAATTCAGTGCAACAATGTGTTATTCATATGGAGAGATTGAGTAAGTGCACAGGGGTGGAGGGGGGGTTTGGGACGCGAAATTCATCCCAATTCATCCCCCACAAACTGCCTGAATTCCCACCATATAAAACAGAGCTTTCATTTTGATTTCCATCCTGTCAGAGGAAAGAGCTATGGTGTTATTTCTACAGTCGACTTTTCCTTTGGATTTCTGTTTTGGATGAACAGCAAACTCTTTTTTTATTTTTTTTGGGTGAAATTAGCTCAAAGTGCAATGGCTGCAGGTGCTGGCTCCCGCTGACAATGACAGGCCATTTCATCTTACGCACTCCCGCACGTTCCTTGCAGTGGATGAAAGCATCATTTTCGATGGCCATCCATTTGCTCCGAGCCCTGCATGGTAAGCACAACACTAAAAGGCTCTTGAAAACATTGGAACAAATCTGAATCAATCTGTTTGTTTACTCTGGGTATGACAAACATGAATTCTGGTTTCCAAGCAGTGGGATATATTTAAGTGCATTTGTCCTCAACAAATAACAATGTGGTGGTTACCTGGAGGAAAGATTTCCCTGAAAACACATTATGAATATCCAAACTAAATTTCAGATGGCAAGTAATTACACAGGCTTGACTACGAAGCCAACATCAATATAAAACTGACCTATACTCTTCAAAATGTCAACTATTTGCAATTAAAAATGTGTGTAGACAATGGACATGTTTTATAATCATATAAATAATGAAGTAATCAAATAATCCTATGGCATGTTTACTTACATTAAAGGTCAAAAATAACATTTAAGAAATGCATCATTCTTTTTCAACCCACATCTGTAACTATGGAATTGAAAAATAAATGATTTTACATTGTCATTTCTGTTTGCTTGTTATATAAACACTGATATATGAAATTGGATTGAAAAAGAGCCAGGCTGTTTATACAGTCACATAAAATGACCGTAAGCTTGCAAACACGCGATTAAGAACATTCTTCACACATTTTATAACTTGATCTTGCATTTGACCTTGTGTGAACATGCCACAGGACAATAAAGCTGTGCATAACAAAATGTAGACATCATTAGTCATGTCTGCTTTAATGAATCTACAGTTTATAGTTTGTGCACAGCAATGTCAAACAAAAGGAAAAACCCGATTTGACTTCGATTACTACAGGATTGAACAAAAATCAGCCGCAGCATAAACAGACCTACAGCTGTTTTGCTTTGCTAAATACTATCTAAATGACAGTTACACGACATCATCAGTCATTAAAAGAAAATGACCAATTATATGACTGCGCGCAGACATCATAGAAAAACGATTCATGCGAAAGTTTATCGCTATCTCATTATTGAGCTGAACCTGTCCTGTGATTTTTCTCATTTCAGCGAATGAGATCAAATGAATCAATTGTGCAGATGTTTCATGCCAATATTCATCTGCAGAATCTTTCTTCACAGGAACAATGCAAGTCAACAGACCTGAAACATCGCTTTCAGAAGGTATAAGTTTGTTATGTAAATTGAAACAGAAGTTATCTTCACCATGCACATATTGCCCATTCAGCAGTCAAGCGACTATAAAATTGACATCTACAGGTTTCCAATCTTGCATTCATATATTGATTGCATATATAGCTAACTATATTTGTGTCAATCCTTTGTTTACAACATCCTTATTTCCCACATTAGCATTTAATCAGTGACTCTGATTCATTCGACAAAATCACTTTGATGAACTGATTCAATCAATGGCCGAATCAACCTCTATCTAAAGCTAGATATTTATTTAAATGCAGCTTTTCATTACTGTTTTTGACTTAAGGTTTAAAATCTAACGAGTTTTTAATGTATTTAGCAACCTTTCTAACATGAGCTTTTATTGGTAGAGCATGCCCATGCCTGTGGTCATACTTCATTACATCATATTGTTGGTTATTGTGTGCATCTTTGCAGTTTAGAAAAGAAATGTCTGGTGAGCAGGGCACAGATTAATTCTGTTTGAAAATAACACACCACCTACACTAAACCTAACCGATAGTGTTAGCAAAGCAAATGTGATAAAGACAAATTTGCTGAACCAACCATTTAATTTTAGCTCGTTTATTGTGACTCGAGTTTCATGGACCAGGGGCCTGTTTCATAAAACAAGTTAAGCCAGGTTTATTTCAGTTGTCGGTTCATTTGATTCAAGATCATTCAGAATAGCTGAAATAAGCCTGGCTTGTTTGGTAAACTTGCTTTATGACACAGCCCCAGGTGAGCGGTTAACATGCACATTTACTTTAATCACAAAATCCAAATTTATGGAGCTGGATGTGTGATATAAAGGTCAGAAATGTATTTATATGTATTATATTTATATATTATATTATAATTATATATATATATATATATGTTAGGGGTGTAACGGTTCACAAAAATCATAGTTCGGTTCGGTACGATACAGTAGTGTCACGGTTCGGTATGTGTTCGATACGGCAAAAATACAATAAAAAAAGAGAATTTCTTTGATTTGTTTTTCCACATTTTTATTTATAAAAACTAACATAATATGACCTTGTTTTCCCCCCTTTTCTTTTACTTTGAACAACAATGGAGCTATACTTCACATAACTTCTGGGGTTTCTTCTTAGCAGCAAATATAGAAGTGTTTTGGAAAAGTCAGTCTTGGATGGTATTTATTGATTTATTAAAACTTAATAAAAAAGTAGATTTGAGCCATTTCAAATCGTGAAAGCTGAGCGTCCCGTGTTCGGAGACCGTGCGCACCATCCACTAACATCCAGGTCGGCGTTTCTTCCTGCGGGAAAATCCGCGTGAGGGGAGACGACAGGGGAGAGATCCACAATTTAATTTCGTGATGTATGTGTCAACAAAAGCTTAGGGGTCGTTCACATGCAGCGTGTTTTGCGCGTGCAAGCTCTTCAATTTCAACAGAGCCGTGCAGTTTAAAATCCAAAGCAGAAATGATTTTGTAACTGACAGCGCTTTCATGGTTGCCAAGTAACAGCAGACGCTACAGACGCGCGAAGCGCTTTGAAATTGGTGAAGGAAGCGATGCGCCTCATGTTTTCCACTCATTTTTAGACGCTTCGTGAACGTACCCTTATGTTACATTTAATGCTAAAGTATCATTAACGCCAATACAAACATTATTTTAGTGTGTTAGAGCAGAAAGATGCAGCTCTGATTAAACAGCTGGATTTTGGGTTGAAATGGCAAAGGGAAATGCCTAACGTTACCCGAATCCCGCGGGTAAAAGTTTGTAATGTGTGCGTTTCTGGTTCTCGTCTGTTTGGGGGTGGGAGGAGCAGACGCAGGTTCCCTGTACCATCGTTTGCGCTGCCTTGTTTAGCGTAGCACTGAAAACATTATATTTTACACACTTTATTCTCTTCTTTTTTTCCTGAATCGTTCGGTTCGTATGCGTACCGAACTGAAAACCTCGAATTGAAGATTTTGATACGATACGATGTATCGTTACACCTATAATACATATATATCAGCATTATGGAATGAAAATGCTCTTCTATTAATTTATAATCTGCCAATGTAATCATAACTTGTGTGAAAATAAAATAAAATCACTGTTGCTTCTCTGCCTCTGCTGATTATTTTGGAAACTTGAGTGAATTGTATGCATAAGTACATTTTTGGAGTTTAGCAAAAGCATAGACAGAGAATTATTTTTAAATTCACTGCAGAAATATTCTGACTGACAGTAAAGTCAGTATTAGTATTAATGTTTTTTTTGTTTTTGTTCTTTCCACCCTGAATCAAATCCATAAGCATATACATAATTTACATATTGGTACAGTAGCTCTTATTCCTTGTATGACAGCTTCATGATTCACTGAAATAACCTGGTGAATAAACTGGTTTTGCTACATAAATGCTGGAATAAACTCTCTTTGCGTGTGTATCATAAAATCAAGGAATTTTTTCCACCACCGCAACCCAAACGCAAAAAGCTCAACCTCAAGAAATCAATGAATATCATTTTCATAGTTCTCTGAGGTGATGCCAAGCATGGATGTGCAAACATCCTATGAGCCTCCATTTGATGGGGAATAATGATGGTGTTAAGCAGCTGCGATTTTGCATAGACTTGTTTGACTTGAAAACTTCCCAAGGAGTCAAAGGCAGTCATCGAAAGCAGCAGTTCTACGTTCTTCTCCCCTTAGACTGAGCGGTAATTACTATTGCAGCCCAAGCCACATCCCAGACAAAACAAAGAGAGAAAGAGGTGAAGAGAGAGGCAGGGTAATACAAACTGCCGTCTCTTTACTCATTTCAATTAAACAGTCATCATTAGCATGAGCCACGCTCTCCTGTGGATTCCCATTTATGTTGTTTATCTGGAGTCACGCACATAGATACACACCGTACATTTCAGTATCAACATTTCATTTTAGCTTTAAACCAAAACACACAGCTATTCAGTCTTCAAACATGAGAAAGGTCCATGCCATATTTTCAGGTCAACTGGCTTTTATGAGATTGGGCACCTCTTCTTTGGGAGGCAAGAACATGTTGCATCTTTTATATTGAAAACCCTAGGGAGGTACAAAAAAACATCTCCAAAGTCATTGTAGCCCACTGTGATCTTAGTGATCAGACTTGTTGGTTTGCATATCAAATGTTTCCACCTGGACAAATCATTCTCTACACTAGCCATTCACCATAACTTTACACACGGTGCACTTTCAGGTCAATTTCACAGGTCTTATGTTTCCTAGTCCAAAAAACACTCTCCCCATCACAGAAACAAATTCAGGTATCGTACGTCCAAGCTCTGTAGAAGTTTTCACCAACAAAATGAAGATGAATAACTGAAATGCCCTTCTGAGCATTCCAGCACCCACTAGAACCATTACATTGACCTTTACACTGTCATGGAAAGTTCTGGCATAGTCTCAGGATGTTAATAATAACATAATAATTTAAGGCAGATATTCACATCCCCCAGGCCAAAGCGGTCATACATATGCATGCAAAACAAATAGTCCTTGACCTACAGCTCACAGATTGTTTGTTGCTAAAAATCACATCTCCAATGAAATATTCATAGCTGTCTATATGCCTACACATATCTTATTATTGCACAACACTGCTTATGCATAGTTAAAATAAACTAGAGATGTACGCGGTTGCAAAAAGAGCCGCTGAACTAGCGACTTAGTGAAGAACAAGCTCCATGCCAGCAAGAACAACCGTCCCAACCCTCAAAAGAACCAAGAGGTCGGTGCCTGGTGATAAATGTGGCATAGGTTATTTCTGACGGTAAACACATTAAGATAAAGCAGCGTGCTGAAGGGCCTTCTGGGTGTCTAGCGTGGAGAGTGTGAACTAATTAAACAGCGCTACAGAGCTGTGTTTGGACTGCACTTCCATAACCTGTCAGGGCCGTGTTGTATCGCACCACAGGGAGATCAGCAGTTGACTAAAAGAGAATCACCTGAGGGCATTTATCCACATCCAAAAGGCTGGATGACATGTTTGGGCTGGGGTGGGTCAGACCACACACTGTCTGTGCCCCAAAAACACAGAAACTGAATGGAATACAGATGATCTCTGGTGACCTGCCTGTGTTCTAATGAAAAAGAATACGTAATTTGCACATTTCAAACAGTTCTGTGCTGGAAACCCTACTCTGTGGTGCTGGAATATTAATATTTTGATAAGTCATCTCTGGAAATGTTCCAGACAAGGTTAGTCATTTCATCACAATGACGGAGCGCTGATATGAACCTTAAAGAACAGATTTTTTTTTCTTGAAATATTGCATGTTTCAATGCCACCATGGAAACCAGAGCAGGAACATCAAGATAAAAAAATAAATAAATAAAACGATAGGATAGATAAAACGAAAGATAAACAGGTGTGCTTGAAGATGACAGCTTATTAAAGCGCAGTGTTTTGTTATCATTGCTCTTGTATCATGTATTTTAGCACATGTTGGGAAGACTTTAGGTGAGTGTAGAGTAAAACAGACTTAATATTCCTCTGAAATATGAAACTCACATACTCATACACTCATTATAACAAAAAACTTATCACAGGCAAAAATGTTTGTACAGTCATGATAATATTCAGAATCCGTAAGCATTATATTTCTTCAATACAATAGGTCAATAAACAAAAAGTACATATTGTAACATGGTAATACTGCCGGTTATTTTGTTTTTGCTGGGATCTCTACAATTTTAAACTCTAAGCAGCACACAGCTGTGTTTAGTTCTTGAACTTCCCCAATCAATCAGGTTTGAACAAATCAGTTGAATGAATGATTCGAGCATAACGGTTCAGTAAAAGATTGAATAACTCGCTCACTTTGTTTATTTCTATATGAATCATTTGAACAAATGATTCAGTGAATCAAAAATCAATGAATGATTTAATGACTCACTGGCAGTATAGTCAGCCAGTATAAATCAGGTTTCAAATAAATAGGTTTTGGGTAACCCATTGACTCCAATAGTATTTTTTTCCCTACTATGGAAGTCTATGGTGACCCAAAAACAGCCTGGTTAGAAACTTTCTTCAAAATATCTTCCTTTGTGGAGAACACAGGAATTCATACAGATTTATTTATTTCAATGACACACTCTAAAAACTACAAAACCAAACATCCCACCACTGATGCAAAGACATACATGCTAAATTTGACATTTGCTGACATTAGGATCTTTTTATAATTCCCAAGTTTGTTTGATTGAAATCTGATTTAGCCACTAGTTTTATTGCCTCTGATCATCTCGTGCATGTTAATTACCCACAGTGGTGACTGATATTACTTATTGCTCGAATATATTTAACATAGTAGACCAAATCAATACCAAGAAGGCCAAATTGTGATGGATGCACTTTGTGCTGACACAGAGCTCTAAACTCAGTGGGATAGAGAGCCAAGAGCTCCCATAGCTAGTGAATTAATAATGAGCATGGGTACTGCTGATTGGCCCCTTCTTTCCCTGCAGGGCAAAAGCAGCCCATGTATCAAAGCCTTGATTGATTAGCTGCTTATTATTAATAGATATAGGTTAAGACTTTGATACGACCAGCCTGTGTGAAAACGCACACATCAAATGTGTATAAAAATAGTACAAACATATGCATATTGCAGTATGTATAATCAATTCAGAGTGCGCAGAGTCAAAAATAGAGTTTGCCTTGTAGTAAACAAATGTACTGTGAAGTAGAATTCCATTGCGAGAGATGAATAAAATTGAGTCTCAAAAGTAGCATGTAGTTTATCAGACTCCGTTTCTCTAGTTGACAAGTCTGTGCAGTGCATGCTCTTCAAGATTCAAGGTTGCTAAAGGCTCTAGCCTTAAAGCCCAAATCAATATGTTGGAATTGACTCTTTGCGCTCCACACACCTGTTTACCGTTGAGTACAACCTTGAGACACCACAAAAAAAAAAAAAATGGAGTGAGAGAGAATTTAGGCTCTAGTGCAGCTGTCCAGTTACAGTGCAGGACCCAAGGGAGGACATGAATTGTAATGAACTAGAGCGAGACCGGTATAAATGAAAGCAAATCTTGGTGATTTTGTACCCTTCCGAGGAATTTTAATAGCAATAAGTTCAAATAAAAACTAAATTAAAATAAATGTTAACTTAATTTTTTTCCCATTGAATGTACATATACACATTATTTACAGTGTATGTAAATATATAAATTGACTGACAGGACTGAAAATCAGAGTGAGAGACTGATATATTAACTGGAGACAGAAGACGTACTACTATTATTTATATCATTGTGACTATGAATTTGATTGGCTTTTGAATTGAGTTTCTTCTTGTAATAGACATCCCTGGAGTGCAAGTATGACATAGATTCATTTTCTAGCCTTGCTTAAGGGAACACACTAATGGTAAGTATTTCATTTATATACACACACACACCAAACAGTCCAATAGCAAACGAATATGAGAAAAATCCATGCAATGACTGTGACATTATTTTTGAAGTACAGCATAGTAAGAAATGTAGACCTGGAAACATCTATTTTTGTCCAGGTTTACAAAACGGTGCAAGTAATCAGAAAGTAAATGTTATATTAAATCATTCTGGAATAGAAAAACTATGTGCAAATGTTTAGCAAAAGTTTCCATTTATGTGCCAAAGTGCTGAAAAATACTAATTTAGATTAAACACGGCTAATTAATGCATACACTAGTGTGCGTACATAAATATGAAATCTAAACATCTTTCAACTACGTATAATCAGTCGAGAGTGTTGTAAAGAAAATGAGCACAAAACCAATTTGATTTTAATTTTTGTCATTAGTCACTTACTTTTCTCCTGAATTCTCCAAATGCAAACAATTTTTTAAACGGACATATATTTCTCCAAACACTATAAACTTCATGATGAAAAAAAAAACACTTTAAAATTCCAAATGTTTTTTTTCCCTGGGTCCCAAGAGGAAGACATGAACAAATCCGACACGGATGAAATACAAGCCAGTCCAAGACTTTTAATGTCAGCTCAGTTCAGATCATCTCATGTTGCTCCACTGCATCCGCTTAGTCAACGCAACACAATCATCTAAAGAAAAACAAGATCTCACTTGTTTAAGATTTAGCCTAACATTTGTTCAGGAAAAATAAACGACAAAGGTACAAATGCTTTTTTGAGGTTATACCAAATTCAACACCACACTGAATCAATCACTCTTTGGGTCCCGAGGCCAACGATCAATCACCATTTGTTTCTGCGCTCCAATGGATCCATATTAATTCAAAACGGTTGACAGTTAATTATAGTCACACACAGTTCACGATCTCCACAACAGCCCTTAAATAGAGGGAAAGGGCTGATGGGAAAACATGAGATGCCAAGACAAAGAAAACTGCGGAGTTGGGTGCAGAAAATATTGTGAACTCGCATCCTTCTGGTATTGCTGCTTTATCCATCTGGATTCACTCTGTCAGCTACAATGAGCTCATGCCTGTGTGTGTTTCAGCAGCTCAACACTATCCACAGAAAGAAAACAGCTCTGACAATGCAAAAAGGACACTTAAGCCTAACATTTACAATCACCTCAGTGTTAACGCAGCCACGGGAAACTGGCCCAATTCCTCAAAAAAAATAAAAAAATAAAAAAAAAACACACTAGGCTCTCTTCAAAGACTTAATCGGGGTGTATCATATAACTACACTAAGACAAAACTCTTATAGCTCAAAGATAAGCAAGGCAGAGCAATCAGGGGCCTGTTCCATAAAACAAGTTTACCAAATAAGCCAGGTTTATTTCAGTTAGTCTGACTTATTGCCAGTTAATTTGTAGTAAAATAAGTCAGACTATCTGCCATAAGCCTGGCTTATTTGGTAAACGTGTTTTATTGAACAGGCACCAGGTTAGAAAATCCAAAACGCATATAAAGTTTTATGATGATCGCTTTATATGAACTTTAATTGAATTCAGTTTTTAGTTACATGTAAATAATAATCACCGCGCACACTGAGGACTTCACATAATTTTTTGGAGAGTATACTATACCTTAGTTATTTACAGCTTCATTATTTTTAAGTAATATACATTACCACAACGTGAACGGCCTCACACATGATTTCTGTGAAAAATATGCTTCTATGGTTTTGAGTTGATTCTGTGGTTTTGAGTCCAGGACCTGATATTTTTTTTCTCTTTCCCACAGCAGAAGTATTGTTGACCCGGGGCAGACGACATCCCAATGCAGTAAACCGAGTTTAATGAAGATGTTTCATGAGTGATTTTCAGCCGCAGCGTGATCACGGAGAGTTTGGAGTGATGCTGTGCTATTTAAGCTGCTATCGGGGCTGTACGGGTCTTTTAGAGAGCCTGTCTACTGCCCCTTACTGGACATCTCTAGAGGATGCATCAGGGGTACTGGAGCTCAGAGGGGATGGACACTCTCCCTCACTCACTCACTATCTCTATCTTTCTCTCTCTCACACACACACACACTGATACTTTGATCTTCTGGACCTAGAACCCCCCCCCCCTTCCTTCAGTCAAGCACGGCCTTCTGTCTCGTACTTACACTGCAAGCCCTTTCCATCAGTCTGCTCCGTTGCATTCACCTTAGTGTGACTTAGGTCTCCCCAGAAAAGACTCTGTGACAGTGGCATCGGAATCCTTGTCTCCCATGAATGTATTCCTCCCTCTCTTTTTCCCTCTCCTTTTTCCTCTGGACTTCAGGCTCTTCTTGAGAAGACGTTCTTTTTGCCCAACCATCTTTCTTTCTAACTCCTTTCCGATCTGACGTTCCAAAACAGGCAAGACTGCATTTGAAACCCACAAAATTCAGCCATTTTGCCTTTTTTCTTTTTTTTTTTTTTTTTTGTTTCAGAGTGCAAATAAAGATAAAATGATGTTGAAATGACATCTACACATAGATTATGAGAATTCAGATGACGGTTTGTAAAACTAGACTTAATTTAGTCAAGAGGTTTATTGTGTATTAAATTAAGTTTTATTCTAATGTATAGTTTCTTTTTTTTAAATAACATTGTAGATTTCTTTATAAAGCGTCGGTTAGAAAGAGAAAAATCACTTGGAGTGCATATGAATTGCCTCAGAATAAGAAAAACGTTGAACATACCTATGGATTTTGTTTTTCTTGGTCCAGTAGTTTCAGAGAGAACGTGATTTTTTTTTTTTGATTTTTTTTTGTGGTTAGTCAAATGAAATGCTGGTAGAATGTAAATACCAATAATGGGGAGGGGGAATCTGTTTCGTATTATATTTATTTTTTGATTTTGTTTTTTAATGTATTTGCCCTTCCTCCCTTCAAAGTCCGGTCTTAACTGTTTCTGAAACGGAGTTTCTCACGACGAGCGTGTTCGTTTTGGCGGGAAGATGAGGATGCGCTGATTCCTATGGTACTAAGAAAGGGGTGCTGGGGTGAGGTGGTCCTTCTTTCCTGGGTGGGGGTCTGGGAGGGTGCTGTGTGTACAGTGTACAGATACTCGCTTGCTTCTAAGCCTTTAGCCGGGAGCCCCACCGGAGGAACCCAACACAGCCATAAACTCAACACTGAAGCGTGCTTTCTTTGTTGTGTGGAGTGACGTGCTTCATGCCAGGCGCTATAGGTACAAGCAGAATCCGGTGTGTGTAAGAAAAGACAACAAGCAATAAATATTACTTGAGATTTTATTTTGTTTTGTAAATTTTGTACAGGACTTTTCAGGAGACACGTTTTTGCTCCCCGGTTCAAACTCAGTATTAAAGACAGCTTTTTTTTTTAATCGTGGTTTCCTATTTTGAGAAAAACAACAACGAGATGTCCCAAACTACTTGTTCCTCCTTGAAAAGCAGGTTTAAGTTCTGGTGTAGCCAAAAAAGAAATAAATAAAATAAAGAAATGAACAAAAACAAAAAACAGCATTTATGTTTTGCGTGGCTATTTCTGCATTCACACATAAACGTTCGCGGTCTGGAAAATCCGGATCAGTGTTTCAGATTTGGATCACTACAGGCACGTGAACTCTTTGTGTTCGTGTTTTCTAGCCTATTTGAGGACGAAGCCAAATTTTCCTTACCTTGGAATTGATCGATAGACTTACACATACCACTTTCATTTTGTTTTTCGTCTCATATGTCCGCGCGCCGTTTGTATCGGGGTTAGATTGTCAGCCTTTAGCTTCCGCTGAAAATACCGCCATGTCATCTGTGTTTAAGCTGGAGTGTTAAAATCCCAAAAAAAAAAAAAAGTAGGCTACTACATGTTTTTATTAAGTATATACTGTATGTACCAGCAGCAACTGAGGTTTGCGACGAGCCGCTCTGTCATTACGCGCTGAAGGTGTCGTGGTTGTGTACGAATATAACTTACCTGGTGTTTTGGTATAGCTTTAGCTTTTCCTTTTGGACACTGTAAATACGAATATGATTTCACATTGTTTGGGTGAAACGTCACTCTGCCCACCATTCAAAACCTCGTGTATGCTTTGAGAAACACCTGCATTCGATTGCGGGTTCAAAGCCTGATTTAATAATCGATTTCAGTGCTAGCGTTTGTCGGCTAAAGCGCGCACTCATTTACTCCGAGCTTTTTTGATCACAGTTTTATTGAATGTTAGATGCCTTTTGAACGAGGACCTGACATCCAGACGCATCTATCATATTGGAGAATAGCCAGTTTTTGAGGTCGCACATGTACCACTACCCTCTGCAAAGTCCAAAGATTGTCAAGATTTTGAAATAAATATAAGCCATGATGTGAAGGTGGTGCAGAGTTTTCTAGTCTTTTTATCAGTGCTAGTGCAAAAAGAGCCATTTGTCCTAAAATAAAGAAATAAATCAATGGAATTGTAACGGCTATTGAATTTCCTAAAAATTGTCTTTACCTTACCTTTTGGATTTTTTTTTTTCTGAGACTTTAAATGTCTTTTTGTATAGTCTGCCAATTTCTTAGAGCTAAATGCAACAACCTTGAAATGCTAAAACTTAGCATATTGCCTTAGATCTGTTTTACTGTCTTGTATATTACAAAAGTTGTCTGTATTATATTTGTATAGTGAATCATTGACAGGATCGACCCAGTTCATTACTGCTCATCTATTGCTGGATACCTACATACCTGTCTCTCTTTCTCTCTCTATTCCCTAACACACCTGCTCTCTCTCTCTCTCTCTCCTCAGTCTCAATATTGCTCATTTTCCATGTTTTGTTTGTGATCAGTTGTGGGTTTTATTATTTGTACAGTATTGATTTTACCCTCTTGAGTTATGTGTGAGAATGAAGATGATGCAATTAGAAATCGAAGCAATATGTAATTTATAAGGACATTTTGGAGAAAGCTTACAGTGTTGGGCCCCCCCCCCCCCCCCCCCCAGTTGTGGTCACTTAAACATCTCTGTTCATCCGCATCGATGTGTGTAATCTTAGTGTGAGCCTTTTATGCAAAGTTAGATATACCGAGAGAAATTTAAATACAGTTATGCAAGTTGTCAACTAATATGGCTTTGCTGATGCTATTTGATGTTGAATCAAATTGAATTGTAAATAAAGAATTTCTGTTATTGCAACATTTATAATCATCTCACGCCTCATGTTTTCACTTCCAGAGAAAATGTTTTACCCGATCTCATGAATGTGCGAATATAGTAGCTATATAATAAGCAAAAATTGACTTTGCTACGCATTGGGTAGGATGGATGAGGGTTGTGGGGTCGATGCATATGAATGAAAACTGTATCATATGCACGCCAAACGCGTGCGTGTCATATAGGCTACGCCAAAGTTTGCGTAACAGTACCACAAGTTCTCGTTTTTATTCGCCGTACAATACGCGTTTTTAAGAGACCCGGCTGTTTCTTTAGTGTGTTTGTAAAATGTTTTGGGGAAAAAAAGTGGAAAACCTTGTTATGGAATGGTTAGTAGGCTACTGAATTAATAATACTATAAGCGCTTAAATAAATACACTTATGTTTTGTTTAATAGAATGCCAGAAAACAGTTATTTGCCTGACTATAGATATTATATGAATTATGTCTCTGCATATTTGTGCTTAGTTGTTTGGTTTGGTTGCCTTAAATCCCAAATATCTGTAATTTGTAAATTATATATTAATAAAATGTATATTAGGCATATAAGTTTATTAGTAGCCCAGTAGTATTGCTGGTGCTGACAGACTAATGATAAAAAGTTGTGTTGTAGTATTAAATAAAAAAGTTTATTTAGTACTAAGTTAGAACAATTAGACCGTCTTTGCATGTCCTGATTTTACTGGGTTAGATGTGTTCCTATTTGTTGATCCTGAAACGAAATTTTAATGCAAAAGATTAGTCTTGACCATATCCGTACATCTAAACCTAACACTGCGCATGAGCAATCCTTGAAATCACAGGAAAAAAATATGACACTGACAAGCACCAAACACCGATTGTGAGCCTAAACTTCACACAGACTGCAAACCGGGTCTTCACTTGGTAAAATCAAGTTTGGCTCAAAATGTAAAAATGCCTATCCCCAGTTTCACTGACAAGGCTTAAGCCTAGTCCTAGACTAAAATGTAAATCTGAGCTGTTTCAAGTGAAAGCTTGCACTGTTTTTTTATTTCTGAGGCATGTTTAAATGTCGTAGGCTAATTGAACTATGGCATTATCCTGTTTTAGGCTAAGCCCTGTCTGTGTAACCGGGCCTAAATGTTTTAAATCCTGCAACTTATTTACAATTTTATTCAAAGTAGGTTACACTTTTCGTAATAAAGCACATCTGGCTGTGGGTGAGTGCTGTGGTACTTCAGCAGATGCTTCGTCTGTGAAGAAAGTCATGGACGCAGTAAATTCCCATTATTAAACTAATGCTGCTGAGAACTTTCGTTTTCACAAAGAGTGCCTAAACTGAACTCGTGCCGTTCACACCGTCGCTCGGTTAGGAGCGGTTAACAGTGCGCCTGCAGTTGTTAACACATTAGAGACTCTGCTGCATATGAAAGAGAGCTGTGAGAGGAGGCTCAGCGCTGCTACGACGTGTTAAAGTGCAATTCCCAGAGGATGAACCCGAGATTGACCAATGACAGCACAGACTCTGGAAAGGCATCCCCTCTCTAGGAGCTTTCCTCCACTCAACCATATGTCTTCAGACCTGTCTCAAGCCTCACACGCGCAAGACCTCAGCCCATAGCTCCTGAGTCAAAAGTTCTCCAAACACAAGAGGAGGATCTCTGGACTAGTGGTAAGGACATTTGTATACAATTTCACTTCATATTTTTGTAGTTGGTGACAGCAATCTATTTGTGTTTTATATTGCATTACCATTAGGGATTCAAGCCCACTCTTCATGTGCAATAAACAGCTGAGGTCAGGATTATATGGAGCATGACACCTTTAATGCTTTTTAAAAGAGTTTAGAAAGGCTTCATTAATGTTGACCTTTCTTGCTGACCCTCTGTTCTTAAATTGAAGTGTCATGACCCTCATTAGTCTCTGTTAGCGGCACGACTTGCACTTAGTGATCTGTTTAGAAAATGGCTAGTTGGAAAAAGTAGAGCAATGCCGGAAACTTTTGCTTTTGAACTCTCGAGTAATATTTTTTGTAGGTCATTTTTAGGCATTTACACTGTTCAGAGTTTGTAGAAAGTCGCATTTTTGCTTTGTTTGTGTTGCAAAATTTTACTTGCTCGGTAGAGATATGCTAAATAGAGATAAAAATAGATAGTAGAGATAAACATATTGCAAGATTAGAATAACCAGATCATAATGGTTCCTCTATTCGCTGAACATTTGCCAAGAACTACTGAAGAAACGTTGTTTTTAAGATTGAGAGCATGTCTCATTGCGTTGCTTTTTCAATTGAGACAAAATAGAGCAATAAACATTTAGGCTAAAGAAAAAATAGTTCAACTGTTGTCAAATCAAAGTTGTGCCAAACTGCAAGTTTAAAAGCTACAAACAAAGGAAATCTAAAAATCGGGAAGTAATTCCTTTTTTTTTTTTTTTTTTAATTGGAAATAAAGATATTTTTGTAATGCTGAAAATATTTTACAGTCTACAGAACTGAGCACAAGCACAAGTTCTTCTCGGATCCCCCCTCATCAGTTGTGGCGATGTCGGTGTCCCTCTCCAGTCACCCCGCAGTGAGGGACAGGAGTCTGGCTGTCTACCCGTCTTTGCCCGGCGCGCACAGCATCTTCCATCCGCTCAAGTCTCTGGGCCGCATGGTGACCGACGCACAGACAATTATGCCGTTTAACTTCGCCGGGACTCCGTCTTTTTTCAGCCACAACAGCCACCAGACCGCGATGTTCCACGAACAGATCATTAACGTGTCCAGACTGCCGTATTTCCAGCACACGCAGCAGTCACAAAGCACGTATACCAGACATAACGAGCAGAGCACCGGCTCCCCGTCCGAGTTCAGCAGCCCGTCCAGCGGAAAGTCTTCTTCGGCTTCGTCGTCTCCGGTCAAAGCCAGTTTCGGCTGCCTGCAGGCCGCAGATCCATCGCAAGAACACACGCGTACCTACAGTTTTACAGAGGAGGATCTCTTCACTGTCCTGTACGGATATTCAAAAAAACAAGGGCAAAATGCTGGACATGCCATCTCTGGATTATCATTTCCTCCCAGTACAGGTATAATAATCATTGGTATTTTAAGTGCAACAACGTAATTTTACTTCGCGGAACAAACAAAAGAAAAAAAGGGAGAAAAATCTGGCAATATGTAGGCCTATATGCTTCACACACTGATAAAGTGACTTAAACGTTCTACTCATGTTACGTTGTTACAATTTCTATTCATTATATTTATATGCCACATCCTGCTTGTTTTTAATGTTTACTTTTCAAAAATTTTAACTCATGTTTTCTCAATTAATCAGCTGATCGTCATCTTCTCCCTGTTGATACAGAAGGATTTGAACTTCCAGAAGGTAAACTAACTTTATTTCTCTTTTTCCTCCCCTTCTTTCTTTCTTTCTTTCTGAAGTATACAGCTGGCAATTTTATGGAGTGTGTCTTCAATTTTTCAGGTTTATCGATTCTCCAAACTAATTGTGGAAGTCTTTCCCATTATGGAATATTTACTGATAAAAGCACAATTCCAAAAGGCACCAGGTTTGGACCGTTTCAAGGCAAACTTGTAAACACAAGTGAGATCAAAACCTATGATGACAACACGCTCATGTGGGAGGTAAATGACAAATGCTAAATTAATAGAATTATAATTTAAATGCACATTTTGAATAAAATGTCTACTGGAACACTTGATTATCCTGTAACATAATGCATATGGCTAATCACTGACATGATCCTTTTTTTTTCTTCCTATGCTAAGATCTTTGAGAACGGCCGCTTGAGTCACTTTGTGGATGGGAGAGGCGCTCCAGGGAATTGGATGTCCTTGGTGAAGTGCGCGCGCTTCCCCGAGGAGCAGAACCTAATTGCGGTCCAGTGTGAAGGCCAGATATACTATGAGGCCTGCAAAGAGATTCGAGCCGGCCAGGAACTCCTGGTCTGGTACGGAGACTCCTATGTGCAATTCCTGGGCATTCCTCTCACCCTCAAAGATTTTATTGATGACGCTGAATCGCTCCAAACTGAAGGTATGTGCGTAATGCAGAGATTTATAGCTCCTGCTATCTAAGATTATAACAGTATTTCAAATTATAT
>JAUMHG010000276.1:88892-100598 GCA_032359395.1 Enteromius anoplus
TTATTATTATATTATAACATGATCATTATGTATGAGTTATCTGTTAGTCAAAAAAATGAACTCAAAAGTTTGGGCGACTATTTGGAAATAAAATAAGTTTAAGTTTGAAATGTTTTTTTAACTGTATAATTTTTACTTTACTTATTTTTCCTTAAGGGCACATTTTATGGGTGTGGCTTCCGGTCTCTACAGCATCCAGCTATTTTTAACTGTAAAAAAACAATTAATTAGCTGCTTGTTATTGCAAATTGGCATGACTTATCGTATTATTTTACTGTATTTTCTTAATTAGACACACACACTGTTTGTTTAACGTTTAACTGTATTTCTGTTATTCTTATCCTTTTTTTCTCTACAGCGGCTAATAAACCAGAGGTATTTACATATGTACTTCTAGATGGATGCAGTACACTTTAAACAAATGTAAAACTTAACTACAGTGTAGTGTAGCCTATACCTAAAAACATTACATTCAGTTCACACTTAATGTATATTATTCCATAATAGGTTCTCTTTTTTAAGTATTAGAGTTTACACCAGGGGAATGTTGAACGCCACTGCAGTGTGGTTCTTAATACAGAGCCCATACAGAGTCTTGACGCACCCAGTAAAAGCTCTGCGGCGTTAAAAGCGTGACCCGACAATCATGCTTTGCGGGAAACTGATTTAGAGCCTGCGATCGCTTACTGTTTCTCTCCTTCCACTCCCTTGCCTTTTTATACGCTCATTTATAAGCATTGATTGCACACTTAACCTTTGGTGCTTTAAAATGCACTGTGGACATCCATAATTTATTTTGATTTCTTTATTAATATGAGATTAACGTTCCCCCCCTCAGCGGCATTTGGATGATACGGCTACACCGAGGTCAACCTCTCATGATGGCTGCGCAGTAATTCATTTTAAATGAGGGCTGTAATCATAATCACAAGCAGTAGATCTGATATAAATAATATGGCTGTTTAGCATGTGTCCGTATTGGTTACAGAGGCTCAAGATGTCCTCATGTTTGGCCCACACCGTCTCTCTTTAAGTGGTTACCTGTCAGTTCCTATTTCAGCTCTACGTCTAGTAGCCACCAACAGTTGAGCTAAACCACAATCTGATCAATTAGTCCTATTGATCCTCTAATAGCAGTCAGCACACATCACTAGACTTGTCTAAAACTAGCTCAGGGCTCTTTGCTGAGTGAAACCATAGACTCTGCTTTAACCCCCGCCCGGGTCATTTTGACCCGAAATGACTTTACGTGAAGAATGAACACTTCAAATCTTTAATTGTGAATAAGTGTGAATAACTGATCCCCGGTCAGGTGCTTGAGTCTCCTGAGCAGCTTGGAAGCAGAAGGTACAGGCTGGGCTGGTGTTTTCATTGTGCTGGTAGGTTCCTCTGGGACAGTAGGTAATCCTCTGCAAAGGCCAGCTAAAGGCTTGGCTTTCTGCTTACTGGATGAATGACAGATCAAACACAGTAAAGCCGCTTCTGTACTGGTAGAGAGAGAAATGAGAAGCTAGAGTGTAAGAGGAAGAAACATACAGAGGGGGAAAGAGGAAAGAGAGATTGTCCAGATGACAGTAGCGATGAAGCAGATGGCCCTGGTTGCTTGGATGAAGCTTCAGTGAGGCTTCACTGACGGTCGGTCCCTTGGGACAACACACACACACACTACTGCCTAGTATAGATATCTGAGGCAATACTGAGTCTCCAGTGGACAGCTATACTGTATCTCAATGAACTGGTAAGAGTGTGCATGCATACAAGATATTTTCAAAACTGTAAATAAAAAAAAGATTACTGTAGTCTTTCTTCAGTGCATTACTTAGAAATTAACCCGTAGTGCTGTCAAACAATTGATCGTAAAAAAAAAAAAAAACATAAAAAGGTTTTGCTTATACATACATGTGCTTTGTATATTTATTATGTTTATATAAATACACACATACAGTAAATGTTTTAAAAATATTTACATGCATTACATGCATATTGTGGTAATATATATATATATATATATATATATATATATATGTATATATTTAAAACTATTTATAATCATTATTTTGTCTTTATTAGTTTATTTTGAAAGGTTATTTTTGAAATAAAATACATAAATAATATATATGAAATATTTAATGTAATTTCAATTGAGTCCATAAAAATTTAGTGCATAATAATTACAAAAGTAATGTAATTGCGAAATGGGGTTTAAAACAGCTGTTTAGTCTTTGGTGTTTAGAAATAATTGATGTTCGAATATTTAGAATAGTCCAATATAGTTTTTATTACAATATTCTGAAGTATATATTTAGAATTCAATGAATATGAATAATAAAATTAGTGAACTGAAACTAAACTTGAAAAAATAATTATCTGTGATGGCAAATGTTTCCCTATGCCTGTTATGGTAACTTAATATTTCATAATTTCAAAATAAAATTGACATGCAATATTGATTTGTGAATAATTTATGAAGTCCTCAAATAAATGTAGTAAGTTTAGACCAGCAGGCCTGATTTAGACATTGTTATTCACGTTTGTGAGTGTTGAGCTTTCTCTCACCATGCATCATGTTAAACAATGGCCCAAGAGGAGTGTGTGTATGCATATGTGTGAATGTGTGTGTGTTTGATGTGCTTTTGTCTCTTTTTCGCAGTTATTTCTCCTGACTCTAACAGAGCAGCAGGAGGGGAGCGAGAGAAAGAGAGCCAGCGAATGGCAGAATGATTGAAAGAGAGTACGAAAGAGAAAGAGAGAGTGAAATAGTTAGGGACAGAGACACATTTGAGGTGTTCCTGCATGCAGGTGCTTTCTGATGAGAAATCAGGTTTCAGGTTTTATATGAACAGTATTTCTGTTTTCTATAGGTGTGAGTGGGTTTAAATAAGTTTTGTAATAAGTTTTGTTGTTTGTAGTCTTTTTTGTCTTGTTTTGTTTGTTTTGTTCTATTCATGCACATTTTGGCCATTTCTTGCATTATTAACTATTTCAACCAAACTTTTATTCTATTTTGTTTAATTTTTTTTTCGTTTCATGTGGGGGAGGGGGGTGGTTGAGATGGGGATCGGGGTTGAGGTTTGTGTTTTGTTCTGCTATTTGTTTGTTTTGTTTTGTCTTGTTTTTTTTTGTTTATTTTGTCTGGTCTTGTTTGTTTTGTGTTGTTTTATTGTTTATTTAGTCTTGTCTTGCATTGCTTGTCTTGTGTTTTGTCTTGTCTGTTTTGTTTTATTGATTATTTTGTCTTGTCTTGTTTTATTGTTTATTTTGTCTTGTCTGTTTTGTTTTATTGTTTATTTTGTCTTGTGTTGTTTCATTAATTTTGTTTTTAATTCATGCTCCTTTTGACCATTTCTGCTTGCCTTTTACATTATTAACTATTTCAATGATTTTTCAAACATTTCCTTTAATTTAATTTAGTTTCATTTTGTTTTGTGTTGTTTTGTTTCTTTTTTTGTCTTATCTTGTCTTGTTTTTGTTATATTTTGTTTTTAATTCAGCTCCTTTTGACCATTTCTGCTTGACTTTTACATAAGTAACTATTTTAATATTTTTATCAAGAATTTTTTAGTTCATTTGACTAAATTGTAAAAAATCACCATTAGTAGGTCTGGAATTAAAATGATCAAAATGCTATTTTTTCATTTATTTTCTGCATTAAAACACAGAACATCCACCCATCCTCCTGTTGTGTTTTGAGCTGTTTACTCAAAAGATCCCTGCACTCTCTGTTAGTCCTGTGTTTACTTTCATTCTTCCAAATCCCCTTTGTCTCAGTATAACATTAACACTCTTCAGAATACAGTGTGTGCACATGTATATATATACCTGTGTGTGTGTGTGCCTGCTAAGGAAATCAGTGAGGGTTTTTTTTTTTCTTTTCTTTTTTTTACCACACATTTATCCTTACAGATCCATAAACCCCAATGGGAAATACAATATCATATACACACTGACAACTTTATTTGGAACTGCTCCATTCTATCTGAACAAATCTTGACTTGCCAAAATACATAAACAATACATATAATCCTTTATGGCATATTTTTATGGTAGTTAGACCACACATTTTAATATAATATCAACATTTGAAATGAACCTGGTTATTTTATTAATTAATAATGCTCTCTCGGTCATGATTAATCACATCCAAAATAATAAATATACACACCATGCACACATATTTTATGTAAACAAAAACATTTATTTTGGATGTAATTAATCGTGATTTGATGTTATTTATCGTGATTAATCATTTGACAGCTCCAGTAATTCATTATATTAAAAGATTATGGAAAAGTCGTGTTTTGTACTAATGTATTTCATCTTTTGACAATGAACAATGAACGTCACATTATTGAATGCCTTTTTTCCTTTTTACTAATATATATATAAAATGCTTTTATAATCTGTATGTGTTTTAAACATTTTTCACCCAGAAATTACCAGTAAATTATACAATTATTTGCAGAGAAAAGGCAAGCACAATACTGAAATAAACATAAACTCTGTGAGTAGAACTACAACTTGTTTCTGTTATACACACAATATGTGTGAATGAATAACTGACGATGATGATGACCTTGTCTTTCCCAGGATAGTCTATTAATGTGTTTAATGAGTGGCATGATTGAGGAATCTGTGACAGTCTTTCTTTCGCTCTGTCTCTCAAAAGCTATGTTCTGCCCTCTCTTTTGTGAATAGGACAATTGGCAGTGACCCCTTCCAGCTCCCAAAGGTACTCAGAGGTCAGGAGGAGTAACTGTGAAGATAAATACACACTCACAAACACTGGCTGGAGTGGGTCGTGACGGCTGGCCGAGGGCTGCTCTGTCTGCTTAAATCAGGAAGGAAGAGAGTATTTATATTTGGCTTTGATGACTTTGTAGGCTGAGATAGAACTTGACAAATAGAATTTTTATCAGTTTATTAGAAATAAAACCATACTTTAACCAGCTGTGGAGCCTTTAAACCATAAACAATCACAGAAGCCTGAGTACTAATGGAATAGGTAGCCTACATTTTACTGCCCCATTAAACCCACGCATACATGACAAAGGTGAAATAAGAATGTGCTTTCTTTTAACACAGAAACGCTGATGCACACACACACACACACACACACGTGCACTCTACTCTATGGAGACAGCGACTGCTTGCAAAGCCACAGATCTCTCCCACGGAGAGCCGCCACAGGACATCGTCCCTGAGTATGTCTGAAACATTTATGAAGCCTTATAATCCCCTCTCTGCCTAATGTACCCTAACAACCCTTTACTGCCTCTCTAGCCCTGCTCTAGTGTTCCCGGCATCTAACCCCTTTAACACCCTACTTTCAGCGCTTTTATGTGGTTTTTGCATTTTTAAAACTTATAGCATGGTCAGCTATAGATGAGCATCCTAACAGACTCAAAGCATACTTAAATATTAAGTATAGTGCAGTATAATGCATATGTATAATGTACAGTGTATAATGTGTGTTACATATTAAAGTTTTATACGATTCTTTCCCACATAATATAGGATTTGTTTATTCTTTCTCAATATTTATAATTGATATGTGAATTGGTATTTTAAAATATATTTAAAACGAATACATTTGTATTTTTAATTTTCAAGTATTCTGGAATTACATTAATATTATTTATCAAATTTGTATTTATATTTTGTTCAAATAATATATATATATATATTGTGTGTATGTGTATGAATGTAGTTCCTCAATACGTAAAACTTGCATTAATACGTAATATAATTTTGGACTAAATAATACTATATTCTCCAATAATACTATTTTTTTTTATATTCTAACATTCTGTTCATCTCTGGGTTTAAAAATAAACATGAATTCTAATTTAATTTTGGATTACATTAAATTAATTTACTTTTGGATTGTAATATTAATGTAATTTTTACTATATATATATACACACAGGAAAAATATAATAATCGTAATAATAAAATGATTCAACAACTAAAATACAAATCTAAATACATATATAAAACCTAGTATCAGTTAAAATATGAAGTGAAATAACTAGCTGATTCAGACGCTGGGTGGGTGGGCAAGTGTTTGAGGGCGAAAGGTCTGTGTGGACAAAGTGATATGACCTCAGATTGTCATTGTGCTAAAAGGGCTCTGACTGGACATCAGGAAGCCTCCATTACTGCGTGTGTGTGAGTGTGTGCTCTGTGTGTGTTAAAAACGGGGTCTTTGGGGACCTGATCCCAGGAGACTGTTTTACTGCAGCCCCTGCCCTGTGCCGATGTTTACATGTTGAGAATGCCATATGCTAAATGGCTAGTATTACTGCTCAGATTTCCTTTAGCTGCTCTTCCACACTCACGGCTAAATAAGGAGTTATCAGAGAGCAGTTCCCATTTAAAGCAAAGTGATATTGAGCTGTTGGGGTTATTGATAAAGAACTTTACACCTGAGGGTTCTCATGAACATTTTTGACATTGTGATGTCTTTATGTGTGTTTTTTCTCTCTTCTTTCCAAGAAAAAAGTGACTCACAGCCACTAAAAGGAGCAAGTTAACACACACACACACGTTGGTTTTTGACGTTTATGGGGACTCTCAGTCTCTACAGACTGTATGTGGTATTGTATCTATCTATATATCTATCTATCTATCTATCTATCCTCTTAAATCTGCTATTTACAACATTTTGAATATTGGTTTTCAAAAATATTAATCAGCAGAAACCTTTTTCAAGATTAGAATGATTTCTGAAGAATCATGTAAGAGTGAAGACTGGAGGAATGAAGCAAAAACTAATTATTTTTTGATAGTTTATTTTAATAGAAAATAGTTATTATTATACTGTAATATAATTATAATAGTTGTAATTGTTGTAGGCCAAAACCTTGACCAGATATGTACATATATTACATCAAATTGTATATATAATACTACCGTATTTGTGAAATGAATTAGTGTTAATTTGGGGATTATTGTAGCAATAGTTTGTATCAGTAACTTAATAAATGAATAACAAGCAAACATAAAGCTCTTCAGAAAGGTAAGGTCTTCAGAACGCCTGAGGCTGGAATGAGCTTGTTTTTCTGGATCAATGCAGCTGCAACAGAGAATGCTTTTCATTCACAGTAGTCAAGCTAATGGTTCAGAACATCATCCAAAGGCATCCCATCAGCGCTGCACAGTCATAACACACACACACAGAGGGAAGGAGACACAGAGGTCAATAGGAAGCTTGTGGTGTCCATTACACACAATCTTCATTAGTAGCATGTTGAATAAAAGAGCACAGTAAAGCGGACTCATACGATACAGCGTCTGCATCCAGAAAGATGCTTTTTACGAAAAAATACACCCTGGAAGATCCTTCTAGTCCCTCGTGTGAGATTACCAGCCCTTTTCTACATCCGTGTTGCCACTTCCTGACACAAAATATCCTGTCTGGATGATATCAGCTAGTGTTAGTGATCAATGAGGAGAAAAACATATTTCATTCCCTGAAACATGTGTTCTGCTCTCTGTTGCTGGATGTTGTGGTTACAGGAAGGCTGCGATATTCTCTCGCTGGAGGACAGGGATGAGGGACATTTGGTCAGATCAGATCGGCTTTAGAGGAACCTCTCATGGGACAATAGATGTTTCACACAGGGAGGTCATACATGGGGAGACCATTCTGAGCCCACCCAGATTGACAGCACGGGGTGTGTGTGTGTTTCAGACAGAAAGTGGTCATTACGCTGAGTCAAAAAAGTTTCAATAAGGCTTCATTTGTTGATATTAGTTAACATGAATCACCAATGAACAGTTGATCTAGAGTGCTTATTATTCTTAGCTAATGTAAATCCCAATTTTGTTTTAGGATCTAAACTAGTTTCTGTTTAAGTAAAGCTGTAAATTTTTGTTACAGTTAGTTAGTCTGTTAGTAAATGAGACCACAACTGCATAGTGTTAACAAAAAGCAATTTGCGGCAATGTGCAATGAGATTTCATTAGTTATCTACATCAGTTAACTTGAACTAACAATAACCAGTCTATCTGCGGCATTTATTAATTGCTATTTATTAATCTCAAGAAACGCATATCACAAAAATGTAAGATCAAAAGGTAGTTTATAGAGGAACAATGACAACGGTTAATAAATTATGCAAAAATATATATTGCAAATTGTTAGTTAGTGTTAACTAGTTTACCTGTATTAATATAAAATGTCACCAAAAAGTTCAATATTTCAACACACAGTAGTTTTACAATAAGGTTTAATTTGCTGTAATAAATTACATTAGTTAATGCATACAAATGATGAACAATAATTCTATGGCTTTTAGAAATTTGCTATATATTCATCTCAACATATTTAGGACCAAACATTGTATCTGTTAACATTAGTTAATGCACTGTGAACTAACATTAACATTTTTATAAAGTAAGTCTAAAGGTTAATAAGTGCTGTAAAAGTACATTGTTAACTAATTAACTAGTGTTGACAAATGGATAGTTAAATTATGTTTGTGAATGCACTTATTTTAACATGCAACCCTACTGTGGTGCCCCTCAGAATTTTTGGACTGTTTTATTATTTTATTTTTTTTAATTACTAGTCATAAAATTGATATTCATCTATGTGTATTCCACCAATGAAAAATCAGCCTATCAATACCTTCTGTTCTCAGTTAGCCTAATAATTGTGCTGCTTTAATTACCTTTTCTCGGAGTGTAGTAGAAAGCATTTTTTCCTTTTGTTCTGGCAATGTTCAGCACCGGTGGGTTATTGATCAGAATAAGTCAGTTAATAAGCTTGAGACTAATTCATCACGGGGCTAGAGACTGGAACAGCAAAGCCTAGCTTAATCAACTCATCAGAGCTCTCGACGCATGAAGACGGTAATTAAAGGCAAAGCGGAATGTATGTTAGATAGATAGTAACAGGGGTCTAGGCCCGAGCAAGACTAAGATAGAGAACTTTCATTCTCTTTGCCCTCTTCAGTGTGTGTAAATCTGTTTCAGTTCGCTGAACACTGGCCAAACAAGGTCTTTTGGATGATAATAAACTCCAAATGGATAATGGGGAAAATGCCAGAACTAGTACAGCTTCATTTGCAACATTAGATTTCAATTTTGCTAAGATTTTCTGATTTGACCTAATGTAGTCAGATAGAAATATGTTGGATTACAAATATTTGTATTATTTATATTTTTATTATTATGAATGTAAATATATTTAAAACTTAAATGAATGATCAGGGGTTGGATTAAAATTCAGTTTTTATCAGGTTAATATTTTTTTTTTTACATTTTTATAAAGTTTCTGTTATACTTTTAGATTTAGTTATTTTTATGCTTGAAATGAAAATGAAAACATTGCCTAAATTGAGTTAGTTTTATTGTTTTGTTTTATTTTATCAAATGTTGTTTTATTATATTTATTACTGTATAAAGTTATTGTATTTCAAGTAACAACATTTTTAATGGTTTTAGTTTTAGCTAATTATAATAACCATTTAATTGAAATAAATAAATAAATAAAGTGTGAGGAAGAAACTGGAAAAAGGAGAGAGAGAGAGAGAGAGAGAGAGAGAGATTTTTTTTTTCAAATGGAGTTCTTAGCAATTCATATTACTACTAAAAATATTTTATTTATGTCCTATTAGTTAATATTAGTCAATGCATTACATTCAAATGAGTGCTATACAGTGCTACAGTATTACTTTGTTAATGTTAATCAACAAAAACACAACTGTTCATTTTTTAGTTCGTGTTAGCTCAGGTGAACCGAATTATCTTAACTAATACTTTTAACCGTTATAAATAAACTTATGCTAACAACTGGAAACTTACATTAAAAGTGTTGCCAAAGTATGTTTTTGCGCACCATTGTGTCTTCTAATGTATGATCACTTAACAGTTTGAACAGTGAATCTGGCCAATAATCAGGAAGCAGCTTCTGAGGACGATCGTCCGTCTTTCATCAGTTACAAGATGATGCAGTCCTGCCTAATGACAGATAGGGCCTGGGGAAATCACCAATAATTACCACCATCATCATCCGCAATATTTCACTCTATCCTGAGAGCGGCTATTGAGAGATGCACGCACAGAGAGCGATGGGCTCATTTGGACAAGAACACAAATAGTTCATGGAATGGATTTGCAGCATTACACTGAAGTAATGGCTGCTTTGCCAGTACAATAACTTCTCTCCTAACAGGCCAGGGGAAGAGAAGTGAAGAAATGTAATGAGTTTTGGGCCTCATTCTGAACATTTTGAGATATGTTTTCATTAATGTGAAGGGGAAAAAAGCCATAGGGAGAATGTGCTAACAAACCATGAAAAACACTTCAAAGCTGGTGAAAATAAAATAACATTTAATATTCCTAAGGTTAAAAAAAATTAAAAATGGATTTGTTATACTCTTATGTTATATTATATAATTTTCTAGTATGCATTATATTATGTAAATACAAATAAACATTTTAGTTCATAACTTCTGATGATTTTATATTATATTATATTTTATTTATGATATAATATATTAATTATGTATAATAGATATGCAATACAAAATGTATATTTTTTTGATCACATAATTTAAATGTTTTAAAATATTGTTTATAATTTTAAAAACATGTTTTCAAGTTTTTTTAAATGAAAAAATATTAATATTTTCTGTTCTGATGACAATTGCTGACAATCAAACAGTGACTTATAACTTGATCAGCAGTTCTGTGGTTATGCTCTCTCTAAAACTTTTTCTTTTCCTCTGGTCACTTTACCTCGCTTTAATTTGTGGATTCATCAGTCCTTGTGTCATTATTGCTGTGTATCTGTTTCCAACTCATGGCCTTTAACAACATTAACAAGCTCCCCAGGTGAGTCCATGTCCATCAAAAGACAGTTGAGACATTATTAGGATGTCTTTGTCTATTGCTTTTGAACCTTTGTGACCAGTGGATCCATGTGAACTGTCCGTGATGGCTATCCTCTCACGCAAGAGATATACCCCAGTGACCTATTAGATGATGAACCGTCCGGTGGAGTACCTGTTCACAGTCCTCACCTCAATAACACCCTAATGAAGGAGGCCTGATGGGTAATTGCTCCTGTTGTTGCCCTTGAAGCCTTTCTGCAGGTGTGACACAAGTAGCCAAATGAGGTTTCACTTCAGGCTAGTTAGCGCTGCAGTGAGGCTTTAGCCCTTGGCTGTGGTGGCAAAGACTGACAGGGGACATTATCATCAGCAGTGGTCAGTAGGTGTGAAAGAGTTAACTAAACCACTTTAGCACAGCCTATTCTGATCCGATCAGACATACACATCTAGAAAACGTGCACACATATATATATATTTTGGCTGCTACAGCATTACAGTATACTGTATGCAGACATTCCAGCTCAGACACATACACATTGTTTAATTTATTTAATTAAATTTTTGTGTGAAATATATTTATTTTATTCACATTTATCATCAGAATTAATGGGCACAAACTTTGATGTTGTGTTTTTATTTATTATTAATTTACATATCTATCTATCTATCTATCTATCTATCTATCTATCAGTATGTACTATCAGAGTTAGTTGACAAAATATTAGTTGATTAGTTTTTTGTTTTTTTAAATACGGATTATAGATTATAATAACATTAGTTAATCAAATCAAATCAGATCAAGTATGAACATCAGAATTAGTGAACTCAAATACCGATTTGTTTGATAAGTTGATTATTTTATTAT
>JAUMHG010000276.1:114293-124557 GCA_032359395.1 Enteromius anoplus
TATGTATATATATATATATATATATACATACACACACACACATTTAATAATAATAATAAATATATTTAAATAAATCATTCAGGCAAGTAAATATTACATATATGCAGTGCCTTACGAAAGTATTAATACCCTTTAACTTTTTCCCGTTTTGTCATGTTGTTGCTTTATGTTAATCTGCTTTAAATCACTTTTTTCCCCACATCAATCTACACTCCTCACACCATAACTGTACAGCAAAATACAGGTTTTCAACATCTTTAAAAAATTATATAAAAAAAATTAAAAACACTGAAATAAGTATATTGCATAAGTATTCATACCCTTAACTACATATTTAGCTGAAGCATCTTTACAGTCTTTTTGGTTTGATGTGACAAGCTTTGCTCATCAGCAATTTGTCAATTATCCAACTCTTCTCCCCTCCTCTTCACATCCCAAGCTCTGTCAGTTTGGATGCGGGCAGATGTATATGTTCAGGTTGCTCCAAAACTATTTAATTGGGTTCAGGCTGTGGCCACTCAAGGGCATTCACAGAATTGTCTAAATCACTCTTGAAACTGTGTGTTTAGGGTCGTTGTCCAGTTTGAGTTTCTGAATGCTCTGAACTGGGTTTGCTTTAAAGCTACTGCTATATTTTACTGCACTGAGTGTTACTTCTACACTCACTCATTTCCTGCAACTGAAAAACAGCCCCACAGCACGAGGCTGCTCCCAGCACACTTTACTTTTGGGATGGTACTCTGCAGCTGATGAGCAGAGCTGGTTTCCTTTAAACAAGATGCTTAGAATTGATTTCAACTTTTTTGAACAATTTCTTCTCTTCTGGTATTGTGGTATTCTTGTATCTTCATGAATGTAACGTTGAACCACTGATATCACACAAACTATTTTAAACTATCCCTTTAATGCAACTTCATGTTTTTCTAATGAAAACCTTCTCAAGTCTATACTGTAAAATAAAGGACAAACTGTCAATTAAAACGCAATTAAAACACACCGCTGAGTTTGCATAAAGAGCTTTTCCGGGAAAATCATACGGCTCCAACTAGCTTAAGCCCAAACAATTTAACTGGAGTTTAATTCACTTGAGATTTCTGGCATCCATGATGACCGGCATCAAAGAGTGTGAGGGCATTCTTAATGTTTAAAAGGTTTAAAGTATCCTCTGAAGATAATTTCTCACACTAACTTGATAAGAGCTCATGCTTTATAGAGGGTCCATTCTGTTTCTTTCTGTCTGATCTGAACTCCTGTCATAAGTTCCTGGCATTGTTTGCATTGTCTAACGGGACAGTGTTAGCTCACTTTACTTTTGGGATGGTACTCTGCTGCAGGTGTGAGCAGAGCTGGTGTCCTTCAAACATGATGCTTAGAATTGAGATTCATCAGACCAGAGAATGTTGTTTCTCAGAGTCTGAGAGTCCTTTGGGTGTTTTTTGTAAATTCCAAGTGTGTTTTCATGTGTCTTAACTGAGGAGGGGACTGAGTCTTGCCACAATGCCATAAAGCGCAAAGTGTTGCAGTAATGTTTTTGTCCTTCTGTAGATTTCATCTGTCTCCACATATGATCATGGAACTCAACTAAAGTGACCATCAGGTTTTTGTTCACCATAGTAACCAAAGCCCGTCTCCATCAGTTGCTCAGTTGTTTGGCCAGGAGGCTAGATCTAGGACGAGTCCTGGTAGTTACAAACTTTTTACTTTAAAGTTAACAAAGACTACATGCTTCTGTGACCCTTCACAGTAGCTCCAATTTTTTTCTGAACTTTTCCACAGATGTGTGACTTGGCACAAACCTGTTTCTCAGTTCTTAATCAAAGACTATAGAGCACTCAAGATGTGTCACTCATATAGTTTTGAATGGGGGGAAATGCAAAGCTTCAACTTTAATAATAAAGTCAGCGCATCAACAAATCTGCTGTCAGAAGTTCTGGTTGTTATAGAAACATTTAGCATTCTGAGACGTGCACCTAGGACTGTACATGCTGACTATAGCTTTTGCGGATGTGCACAGACTATAGCTTTTTATAATGCTGTTTGTGCAAAAGAAACAACATTTATTACACAGCTGTTGTCAGATTTAATTGGTAATTTCATATATGAAATTTAATCTAAAGTTTTGGAGAATTTTATGTTTCCCCATTCAAAGAGATAGGAGCTGCACTTGGATGCCAGAGAGGCATTTTAAAGACAGCCACTGAGTGACATAACTTGTCTTAAAGAGACTTTGCCTCAATGCATGGTTTTTGCTCTGATATGCATTATCAGCTGTTAGGCCTTTTATTAAGCCATATCCGTCTTTCACTTCACTCTTAATGTAGGAACATCTACAAGCAATATAAATGCTCCTGAGCTCAATTTTAACTGTCCAAGACGTCTGCAATGAAATCATTTTAGTTTTTCATTTGCAATAAATTTGCTAAGATGTTAAAAACCTATTTTTTGCCGTACAGTTATGGTCTATATATACACACATGTATATATGTGTGTTTTTTCTAACTACAACATAATATGTCAGCTGCGCATATAATGAGTTATTTGCATCAGTGATCAAGTAAAATGATGTGCTGTGTAAAATGAGTCAAAATTATTGCTGTCAATTGACAAAAAAAAAAAAGCATGTTTTTTTGTGTTAGTCCATTTTAGTTTTATTTGATTATTATTATAACAGCTCAAGGAGAAACACGTTTGTGCACTTTCGAAAGATTTTAGTTCTGTTTTGGAATCAAGGGTCGGAAATGAATGCATTTCTTGTGTTTTATCCGATTCATCGAAAAAATAGTCGTAAGTTGCAGCCCTAATAAAGTGTAATAAAAAATGTATAACAACCTCATAGGTTTATAAGAATAATATTTTTCTTTGTATTATCCACAGATGAGGGCTAGAATGGGTAATCCTGGCTGTATTCCAGCACCATTGGACAGTGCTATGTGGGGGAACGATCTGTTTAAATCCTCTGGAGCATTGCACCGTCCCCGTCCTTAAATTAGACAGAACGTCAATAACGAGAGGTATTCATTTAATAATCAACGGGACGGAAAGGCTGTGGTTGTGCCGGAGTTACGCAATAACATCCGCTGCCTTTGTGGATTAGATTATGGCACCTGTGCGGTGTAGTTATATAAAAATGTTTTCTCAATCACTACATTTGCCTTGTTTTTTTCAATAATAATAATAACACCCAGACACCATTAAATAAGAATTGTTTTCTGAAAAGATGTCTTGAATTAGGTTCTCATACACTAATTATTAAGTGAATTATTTGTATCAAAAACGAAGACAAAATAGTTTTGTAACAATACAAAAAGCAATGCTACTCACTAATTAAATAACAACATTCTGGAAAGTCCTTGTTACCTTAAAAGAAGATCATACAATATGATGAGGCATCAAGATGTATAATGAGAACCGTCATGTTGTCATGTGAAATTCAACTCCAAAAATAAGTGGTGGCAATGAAACCTCACAGGCTCAAAATCAGCATAAGGCATTTGACAAAGATCCAAAGGCCTCTCTTATGACACGAGAAGGATTATGAAATCTTTTCACCCACAGTTAAGAGACACAACTCAATTACCCCCGACACAAGGGCGGATGGCACTGAAGCTGTACCATTGTCCCAACAACATGCAATAAATCCAATTCAGAGACGCTACAACAGATCCAGTCTATGCAATCAACCTTAACCTTTTGTTTATTATCTACATTGTGAAGAATATTAATAGGCTCCCTAACCTAATAAAAGGAGCATGTGATATGGGGGGATTTTGAATTTATTAAGCACTTCATAAATTCATGGCAGTGGAGCCTTGTGTGTATTTATGAAGCATGCCATAATGTATTTCATGCTGACAGGCATTTAATGGAATAATAATGAATGACTGATTTATAGTCGATCTATGTATATTTATCTTTTACTGTAGCACCCTTCTTTCTATGGTACAGTAGATCAGATTATCTTTACTTTCAATATATGTTCCTGGGCTTCTTATAAAATAAAGCTAATAATGAATTAGTTGTGTCTCGGATGACTGGAATTTAAGTCCCGACATGAGGACATTTGTGTTCACATCCCCCCTCTCTCCACCACTTTACTTCCTATCTGTTTGACCTTTCTGACCGACCTGTCAGTGGCTAAAAAGAAATTTTTCCCATAACTGCAAATTTATTTGCGACTATACTAAGAAAATAGTTTATAAATATGTATATAATAATAATACATTATTTTTCTTATTTATTATGATTTTTTGTTAGGAGAAACAGTTGTAACTCTGAGAAGAAAAATATATTTATTTATTTTTCTCACAGCTGTGACTTTAATTGTGACTGTATTAAGAAAATACATTATAAATATGTACATATATACAAGAAATCTCATATATAAAAAGTATTTACTTATAAATACATGTTCTTCACCTTCTTTAAAAAACAATAACAACAATAATAATAGTAATAATACATGTCTTATTTATTATGTTTGTTTATTGTGTGATTGTGAGAAAAATAAATATATGCATTTATTTTTATCAAAACTT
This sequence comes from Enteromius anoplus, assembly GCA_032359395.1. Classification (NCBI taxonomy): domain Eukaryota; kingdom Metazoa; phylum Chordata; class Actinopteri; order Cypriniformes; family Cyprinidae; genus Enteromius; species Enteromius anoplus. The sequence continues at coordinate 118,829 of JAUMHG010000276.1, forward strand.
TTACAAGAGATTGTATACAAGTGTATATGGCCCAAAAAATGGATCCCCAAAAAACTTTTACTTTTAGTAGTTGTGACTGTATTTCGGAAAATATGTTATAAAAATGTAAAGATGTACTGTACATAATAATAATAATACAATATGTTGAAATGTAAGTAAATGCATTTTAAATATAGTTTAAACATTTAAATATAAAAATTTTAAATATGTACATATAAAAATATTTATATACAAGAACAAATAAATAAACATTTATACAAAAATACTACTACTAATAATTATAATACTAATAACAATATATTTACTTATGTATTATGTTTGTTTATTACGAGAAACAACTGTAACTGTGAGAAAAATAGACACACTGTTCCTTTAAGTCATTTTGACTGTTTTCAGAAAATGCATTAGAAAAATGTAAATAGATGAATGAAGGCTACATAAACACATATAGTAGCATATAAATCAGTTTACTTATGAATACATGCTCTTGGCCTTCTATAATAACAATAATTTAAAACATTATTACATATGTGTAATTAATTCTCCCTGAATTGCAACTTTATCTTTGTACATAATATGTGTGTGTGTGTGTGTGTATATATATATATATACACACACACACACACACACACACAAAAACAAAGGTTGTACATACACACACACACATATATATATATATATATATACAGTATATAAATAAATAACAATATAACATAGTAAGAATGTTTGTGTAAATAGACAAGTATAGACAAACACACACACACACACACTTTTTGTCAAAACTTGTTAGATAAGTTAATGCAATTCATTTGTTTAATTATATTTCTAAATCTGAGCCATCAAGGTTGTTCTTAAATGGCATAAATAAATAGAGAAAAATAGATTGTTGTTTGGGGTCATAATGTCAGGGCAGCACCTGGCTTCTGTGCACCTTGCAGTGAGGAAACGGCCAGTGATTGAGTGATTTAAAGGGAGGAGGGAAGAGGAGGTGCAGTCAGGGTTCAAAACGTCCGACTGAAGGAATGGACAGCTGCGTTCAGAGCCCTGCTTGCTGTCCTGCCATTCCAGCACCCGACCATCCCAACTATCCTTCCGCTGCCTCCCCGTAAAGGACACACTGGCTCCAAATATAGCGCAATTAACGTCACTCCATAAACCTCGTCGGGTAGACCGCATGGCGACAGCACAGCGTTACATGTGTTACAAAGGCATACTTAACCTCTGCACTAATCTGCCATAAGCCAGAAATGTCAATTACGAGTGCTGGTGTTTGAGAGCTAGTGGGAGAACCAGGCAACGCTGGGAATCAGGTCATATCATAACAGAGAGCCACTTTGTTTTCCTATGACACCGCAAATTTAAGTACGTTTGTTTCTGCTATGAAAACATCACTACCAGGTCTCAAGGCATAAACGTACTTTGACACACTTTTTATCACCGCAGTTTCCAAAAGAAAAGAACACCGGAGGCAGTAAAACTCTGACACCTTTTATTCCTTTTCAAACTAATTTGCTGAGTTTCGATTATTAAAGAGTAATTTCAACACAATTACTTGTATAATATCAGCGAGGAGCTCCAGCTCGAATCCTGTGTTCAACAAAACAGTTCAAATCTGTGTAAAAGTTAGTAGAAATGACACAGTTGCATCAACAAATATGTTTTTATATCAGTTTTACATTTGTTAACACTATCGGGTGGGTTTAGGTTTGGATTTGGCATATTTTCAACATGAAAAAAACGTTTTCAGTGTTACACAATCTTTCAGAAATCACTCTCAAGGTCAAGTATCATTTGAGTCACAAAGTGTTTGATGTTGAAGTGTTGTTTGACTGGTTGCAGTTAGGAAAGATGACTATATGGGGATATAATTGCCTTCGTTAAACAATAAAAGTTAAGTCTGAGCATTGCAAATGAGCAAACAGGACCAGGAAACGACAAGGAATTTCTAATTAACATGGAAACATATGGGCAGCGCATTGGATGTGAGTCCTGTAAAAGAAACCTCACCTAAATAAATACTCAGAGAAGTGCTAACACTTGCAACTCTTGAAATGTGAATGTCTGTTTTAGCATGCAAGGGTATGCACTGAAAACGGATCGTATTAAATAAACACATGGCAGTTGTGACCTCATGTGTATTAGTCATTAAATCTAGTGGCACTTATTATAGGCTCATTAACAAATTATATCCTCCCTTGAAATAATCTGAACTATCAGAAGCGCTACTATCAAAATTAACCTGTCTATTTGAATGAATCTAGCCTGACACATCATGCCCACTGAATTCAATTCATCAAAAAGAAAAAAGGACTTTTATATGCAAATTTACATTTAGGCCTACTGTTATTTAAGGATTTTTGAAAGATCATGTGACGCTGAAGACAAGAGTGATGGCTGCTGAAAATTCAGCCTTGCTATTACAAAAATAAACTGTGTTTTTTATGTTATTATATGTTATTATGTTCATTATAAATGCAGAACTGTCACCAGAGGCAATATCACAAAATATAAATGTGTAAATTAAATATATATTTCAGCAGGAATATTAGACTGATGTCACTTCAAAAGCTGTCTGGATGCAATATACTGCTACACATGTGTTTTTCTTTCTCAGCTGTTTGCTTGCTATTAAAACCTAAATTACTGTGTTTACAAGGATACTTGTCATTTTAACATACAAGTGTCAAGTTCTATAAAGCGGTAAAAATACGTCAGTTCAATAATCCCATGCTCTATGAGAGCCATCTTCATGTGCATATGGTGAAATAAGTTCTCTTTTGCTGCTGTAGTAGAAAACGTAAATCTCTACCAGTTAACAACTTTCTACTGGTTAATCGTTTCTACAAGTATATCGTCCACCCGTAGTAATATATGTATTTTTGATGCAGTTACGCTGTGTATTTTCTGTGCAGTTCATCTTAAACAGACACAATCTTACATTTCAAATTCTTACAAAACCAGTTTCGCTTCTTCACTGAACAAGCCAGAATAAGGCACACTGTTAAACAACCTGGCATTAGATTTCACAAATAATGGATTGTAGCCAAAAGGTTAAATCAGGTCACAAATAGAGCAAGTCTGAGCAACAGTAGTTATCCTAAAACAACTCAGGTTAATTAAGATTTTATCTCCCTGACGGCTCTCGTAAAGATTTCACAGGTGTGTGTAAGCTTTATTCATTTGAACAGTCGTATCCTGTCCAACACGAGCGTCTCCTTGTGAAGGTGATTTCCAGTTATAGATCTGCAGAAGGTTAAATGTACCAGGCCCCTTCTGAGTTTGACCTTTCTCCCTTGACTTCCCTGTGCTCAGCTGGCATTAGTTTATGGTGTAGTTTGGGTGGGGTTTGCTTCTGAAACCTGAGAAGTCTTCTGGAACCTTTCCCATGAGAGGTGAGCGGCACAATAGAGCTGTAACTTGACAAGCCCACTTCTTATCCGAATCCGCTTACTGATAGCAATGTGCTGTACGCACGACACACTCAACAAGCCTTACATTCCTCATCCAGAGAACATTCTCCGTTTGATATGGATGGCATTCTTTGGCTGGTGTCGGAGGTATTTACAAAGGGAACTGGAACAATCACAGAGGAACGGTCTACTAATATTAGTGCTCTGTAATGTTGAGTAATAACTTCATTTGTTCAGGAAAAGAGTGTTAGCGTACACTGCGAAACAGTATTTTCTAAATAGTAATTTCTAAAAATATTTTTGTCTTGTTTTTTAACAAATATCTAGATATTCTTAAATCAAGATACGTCGAAAAGCTAAATTATGTAAAATACAATTTTTTTTAATTAAGTGACATTATGCTGCAAACAATATATTATATAATACAAAATATTAAAATGTATAAACACTTTCTTATATGACAACTTTGTCCCTTTAAATTATTATGATTTTTTTTTTATTATATGCACAATATTATAATGTTTACATAAAAAACACACATCTCAAACATAAGCAGCTTTTCAATGCCTTTATTGAGATTAGATTAATTGTTCAGCCATAATATATATATTATAAGTTATTATGTTATATTATATATTACGTATATATTATATATGTTAAGTATAAACTTACTTAATTTTGGTCATGTGTTTAGAAGACCAAACAGTACTTTTACTTTGCAAGTATCTTCTTATGTATCTTGAGTCAATTTTTTTTTGTAAGTGTAATATGTTAATTGCTCATTACTGATAAAAATAACATCAAACATTAAAATAGTTCCACATTATTATACTCATATGTAAATCTGGAAGTGAAGTTTACAGATCCAATATTTAATATATATAATATTGAGGAAAACACGTTTTTTTTTTTTCCATTTGAATTATAATATCATATATAATACTTTATTTAAATATTTACATTACAAACACCCAAAGTTTGTATTTTAATATTATTTGGAGAAAATACTGATATAAATAAATCAAATTATTTTGGCAATTGCAATTTTGTTTGTCTTACAATCATAAGTACATTAACATTTTTCTAATAATATCTGCATATTAATGTTCTGAATAATGGCAGTGAGAACTACACTGACACGCAAAGTAAGATAACCGAGGTATGATATCTGAAAAGTACGGCATCATAACAGCCTGATAAACTGAGAGAGAGCCTGGAAAATATCACTGTCGAAAAACCTGCTAACACTTTAGTATATGTAGAAACCAATTCTTACTATTATACTTAGTATAACTATTATTTACATTTTGCCCATTTATTAGTACTTATAAAGCACATATTCTACATCCCTAAACAGCAAATTTGGGGTTTATTGAGGTAAAAGTCATAGTTAATGGTTTGTAAATAGCGAGAAACCTTAAAAGAAAATTCCTTTGATTTGAAAACATTGATGTACCTGTACCCCTGGCAGAGCTCCACTGAGCTAGGTTTATGTGAAGGTAAGTATCTGTTGTGAGGAATGTAAGTGAAGGTGTGTGGTCATAATCTGGTGGCTTTCATCAGGGGTATTTAAGCCTTATATTCAGGGAGTGTGGGAAAATAAAACTTTTCTTCTGTAACTTACCCGGTTGATGGAAGCTTGGAGATAATTCACGAGCCACAGCTCTGGCTAAGTCTGATTCCTGACACGCTGCGAGAGCGGCCTGGTCTGCTGCTTCACTCTTAGTCCTTGCGTGGGATGTCCTGTACACACGGAGAAAGTAACAGCATACATAATATATTTTTTTTACAGCATATATTACAGAAATGTAAATAAATGTTTTGCTAATAAAGTATTTTAAATTCTTATAAATTATCATCGATATAAATTCTCTTGTGCTTGGGTTTTGAAACAAGGATGCAATAACATGTTGTGGGCTGCCTTTAGAGTCGAGGGGGGAATGTGCAGAGGGGATCTGTGTGTATCTGCACATGTGTGCTCAAAGCATGTATGTACATGAAGAATGGAGGATTCCAGAGTCTAAACAGTGCTATGGGGTGTACTGATCCCCCGTTTTTGTCAAATCCAAATCCTGCTTTCACAAATGGATGGGGACAAAGGATTTAATCTGGTCAGAGAGCACAGACCACAAAAACATCCCTCTTACTCAGCAGACAACATACATGGCGAAAAAGCTGAGACTGAGACAAAAAAAAAGTAATAAAAATAATAACAATAATAATAAGAAAAAATTTAGAGGAAGAAAAATAATAAACAATTTTCTTAAATATAAAACTAAGCTTGTACTGAAAGAATGTACGATTACCATTTAAATGTTA